>CM046852.1:5043134-5085634 GCA_025618425.1 Heliocidaris tuberculata
TAAACAATGCAAGAGCGGACAGACTGTCCGTCTCAAGACGACCCAGTCTGTCATTAGCCACCAACGTCAATGAACTACAAATACTCTTTATCTTCTGTCGGTCGCTTGATTTTAAGGCATCGAGATCCTCGTTGAAAGCGCGCTGCAGTGCATCGATCTTTTCAAGGAGACTTTGCTGATTTTCTTCTAGTCGCTTTGGCTGGTGCTGCAGGCCTCTTGGACACCTGTTCTAAGTTTCTGCATAGTCTTGAGTACTTCTTGGCGATATCCTTCCAAACTGAGAATATTCTTTTCCAGTTCTGATTTTTTAGGAGTACATCGTTTTAATGAGATCATTCATCTATTTTTAAAAAATGGAAAGAAAAAAATGAAAAAAAAAATGAAAAAAAAAGAAAAAGAAAAAGAGGAAGAAATAAAAGAAAAGAAAAAGATTTGCGTGTTTTTTAAAGAAGATAAACAACATGTTGATAATCTTTCAAATAATTATGTCAGTATTTAAAAAGTTGAACATTTAACACTATAACTCTTTCAGTGCCGATGTCGCGTATATGTGACAGATAGATTTGTCACTTTCATTCACCAATTGCTCGACCACAGCAAAGGTATATGGTGGTCAATGTATATCAAGATTTTGAGCATACATCAAGCATTATGAATGTATGATTATAATCATATGCTACGATAGAAATTTTCAGAGAAAACTGCAGATTTTTAAAAGGTAGACCTATTACCTTATTTCAACATTAAACAATAGTAAACAAATGAGAAACCAAAAAATAATGGACAAAAAAGAACTCAAATGTAATTTTCAATAATTCGTATGCATAAAGTTGGGTAAAGTAATGTTTGGTATCATAAGAAATGAAAATAAATTTCCTTCAGGTTTTGTACACAATATTTTGTGAAATAATAAAAGGTTAAAGAAGTGCAGACATTTGAAAAGTAAGCATTTTCCTTCAAGTTTTGTACACAATATTTTTGTGAAATAGTAGAAGGTTAAAGAAGTGCAGACATTTGAAAAGTAAGCATTGTTCACATTTTGGTAAAATTTTGAAGAAAGCTAAACCCCTTGGCACAGTAAGAGTAAAGTCAAAGATCATTATACTGCACCTTCGCGCCTTACTGCGATAGTTCAGTTACTTTAGAATTTATCTTTAGTGATGGCGAGTTTTCACGAAGTAATAATAATAATAATAATAATAATAATAATAATAATAATAATAATATAATAATAATAATTAATAATAATAATAATAATAATAATAATAATAATAATAATAATAATTATAATAGTGGGTAGTGTACGTTCTTGTATAGCACACATGTCGGTCAGACTTGACACTCCTGGCGCTCCACGATTATTACCCCGGCTTTAGCACGGCTGCTCTTACGGCGCTCTGGCATTTCAAGGATTTAATTCCTGCCAGGTACCCATTTAATTCAAATACAATTACAATTACAATACTTACATTTCTATAGCGCTCTTACAAACTATAAGTTGTTTCATAGCGCTTTACATCAGTAACAATTTAAAAAAATATATAACGATTAAACAGGTAGTGAAATAATTTACCTGGGTCCAGAGAGGCAAATGTAGATTAATGTTTTGCCAAAAGACACTTACTATTGCTGCATCAGGAATTCGAACCCCCTACCTTGTGGTTCACAGTCCGGGGACTTATCCACTTGACTACAACACCTCTACAATTTATCCTTGTAGCGTATCACTCATGCATTGGCATGAGATAAGTAAACTGAATTTCAGCAGGTTACGGAATTTAAAAAAAAAAAAAAAAAAAAAAAAAAAAGATTCACCTTGAGCTGCAACTCTTTCACGAAGTCGTCTTGATTCTTGATCTTATGATCACGGTGACCGGCGATCACACACATGTGACAGATATGGACGTTGCAGCCCTCGCAGAAGAGATCTTTGTCCTCATGTGTATGCTTTGAGCACTTTTCGGAGGATTGCTCAATGCTGACCCTATTCTCGATGATATCCTGTAAGGATACGATCTCATGACTATGCAGACACTCGTCGCACATGTACATATTGCAGGTTCTGCAGAAAGAGACAGCATCGGCTTGGAAGTCGCAGGTGGTGCATTTCGGGCTCATCTCAAAGACATAATTTGCTCCTTCATGCTCCTCATGGTAATTATCTACGAGTCCGTTGACGCTGACATTGGCGGGAAGGTCATCAACACGCTTCACCGTCAGCTTCGTGATCTTCCTGCAGAGAGGGCAGACCATGTGATCAAGATCCCGGTTTGACAGGTCGTATGTCTTGAGGCACTTCCGACAAAAAGTGTGTCCGCAAGTCAGAAGGGTTGCCTCGTAGAAGATATCAAGGCACAGTGGACAAGTCAAGTTCTGTGCGGATGAGCTCTGTGAATTATCCTCCGAGTCTACCTTTTCAGCCATGGTCGCAGAGTAAATTTCTAGCTATAGAAGTCACACTATAAGCCTGTCGATTGGAGCTACATGGTAGCAAGAAAATGTCAAATTCCCATGTTCCAACAGAGTTCACGTACTTAAAAATGTTTTATTAGCTTGTACTGGCATTTACATGCGTTCTGGATCTATGATCCGTGTGCGTGTACAAAATAATAGAGCCAATACTATCTAAATGGGCGGCAAAATACTCCCTTTATTTCTGCGATAGCATTTTACCCTTTGATTGTGTGTTGATAAAGCGCCGTTGTATGGAATATGAATATAATAGTATAGAACAGAGCTTTGCTGCCAACGATCACCTCCTGATAATTATGTCACTGTGTGCTATTAATAGTAGCAGGGTTTTTCCACATTGGCAGGCGTAAATTTGATTTATTGCAAATATAACTTCTCTCGCACTGACTGAGGTACGTGTACGTTCCTTACCGGGGGGGAGGTATTGCAAAACCAGGGTGTTAATTCAACACCATCTGAGTTTCTATGTTGGGCTACACCAGATACAACACCAGTTTCAAATCAAACTGGTATAATTGTTTTAACACTAACTGGTGTTGTTTTAACAATTATCTGGTGTAGCCCAATATTGATACCGAGATGGTGTTGATTTAACACCCTGGTTTTTGCAGTGTACAACTGTATGAACATCATGAATGAAAAACGTCGTCGAATGTAACCTATGGAACGTCAGAAGGGAAATAAAATTTCATTCCACAAAACTAATTGATGATAATGTAAATCTATTTCATAACGACAGCTTTCCATTTCATGGCAGCTTATCATTTGATTTGGATGTCGTCATCAACTGTTTTCAAGTCATCAACAACTTTGGTCCAGTCACCACCAACTCGATTCAAGTCATCAAATATGTTTGCCATTTTGGCGATACGATTAGGGCAATCGAAATTCATGGCAAAGAAAATGCAGATGACGGTCTCAAATAATTTGATAGCGACTTATTTTAATTCTAAGTGACTACTTTAAGGGTCGATTATTACTTTGAAATTAGTTTTTATGTTTCAATGTTTTTATTTGATGACAGGAATTGATGTTATCTCTTGTATTTGACCACAGTTTTTTTCATTTAATGGCGGTTTTTGATACGATGGTAACTTTTCATTTGATTCTGAGCTTATCGTCAAATATGATTATCGTCAAAATATGATTGCCCTTTTGGCGCCCAACGCTCGACGCGGTTAGGGCAATCACTAACCACGCGTACTAGAACTAGGGATGACGGTCTCAAATCATTAGATAACGACGTGCTTTAATTTCACGTGACTGCTTTATGGTCGATGGTTGCTTTCACTTAGATGACACCTTCATATTTGATTTGATTTGATTTGATTTGATTTATTTTCTTCTGCATTCATATAAGTACAACATTTTTCGGCAACATATAAAATAAAATACAAAAGTACTTTTTGACAATAAATCATAAATAGCAAGTATATGTAACAATCATTTTTCAAAAACAAACACGAAATGATAAATTGTCAAATTATTGTAATTCATCAAATATAAAGTCATTTGCGGAAGAAGGACTACCATTATAAGCAATTTGCTTGAGAATATGGCAGCCCCAGACAAATATTATGAAATAGCTAAAACATGTTTAAATAAGCAGAATGGATAAATAATTGAAATCCTAAATTAAAAGCATATTAATGATGATGTTGATGATGGAATGATGATGGTGATGATGATGATGATGACGATGATGATAACGGTGATGATGATGATGATGATGATGAAGAGTTGACACAGAAATTTTACCTTGTATATTCAGATAGTAACATCGTTTTAACTTTGGCTTTAAATGAGTAAAGGGAACAACAGGATTTAATGAATTCTGGGAGAGAATTCCATAGGTCTGGACCATGGTGTCTTATTGATCTATGGGCAATCAGTAACTTTGGGTTGACTACATGAAAATTGGAGGAATTGCGAGTAGGGTAGGAGTGAATAGTGTTATTCAAATTATAAAAGTTTTGAAATGAAAGAGGGAGCAAGTCATTTAGATACTTAAATATGAACAGTAAAATTTGTAGTGAATTGATGTCGAATACTGTTAGAGTTTTCAGTTGGTAAAATATTGGTCTGGTGTGAGATAAATATGGTGAACCGGTACATATGCGAAGGGCTTTCTTTTGCAATAAGTAAATAGAGTTGATTTTTGTTTTGTCGGTGGTGGCCCATACTAAATTGCAATATGTTATATATGGTAATATCAATGAATTATAAAGCATAATGAGCGTTTTACAAGTGACAAATCTCTTTACTTTATAAAGTATACCAACATTCCTAGAAATAGAAGTAGTTATATGACGTATATGTTCATTCCAATTTAAATTTTCATCGATAATGACACCCAAAAATTTTGTTTGTCTCTTTCTTTCTAGAGGTACATTATCTATAAGTATGTTGTAAGGAAAATCAATAACATGAGAATTTACGCGCTTGAAATACATGAAATTGGTTTTATCTAAATTAAGGGACAATTTATTGCACTTAAACCACAAAGATAACTTTGGTAACTCATTATTAAGTGTATTTACAAGGGTATTTAAGTTACGATGTGAACAGAAAATGTTTGTGTCATCTGCAAATAATATGAAAGATAAAAGAGGAGTTGTATAAGTTAAATCATTAATATATAGTAGAAAGAGTAAAGGGGGCCTAGTATTGACCCTTGTGGAACACCGCATTGGATTGGTAGGAAATCTGAAGAAACATCATTATACATTACATATTGTTTTCTATTAGATAAATAGCTCTCAAACCAGGAGAGGGCAACTCCACAAATTCCATAAGAGTGTAGTTTTTGAAGTAAAATATGGTGGTCAAGCGTATCAAAGGCTTTAGATAAGTCCATGAATACTCCTATTACATGTTCTTTATTGGCTATGGCATTCGTTATTTGATCATATAATTGTACTAAAGCTAGGTCGGTTAAATGTTTTTTTCTGAAACCCTATTGATTTATATTTAGAAAATGAAATGTATCTAAAAAGTTATACAGCCTTTTGTAAATAATCTTTTCTAGGATTTTTGATATGCTGGGAAGAATGGATATAGCCATGTAATTACTTATTTCGTGAGGGTTGTCTTTTTTGAAAACGGGATTTACCTTTGCAATTTTTAGAGACTCAGGACATTTCCCGGTGTTAATACATAGATTTGAAATGTGAGTTAGAGGATAAACAAGAAAATGTATGATTTGTTTAAGGAGAAAAGCACTGATTCTATCGTGACCTTGTGATTTACTTGACTTAATATTTTTTGTTATTTCGATTATTTCATTAGGATTTATGGGATTAAAAAACAGTAAAGAAGTTGTAGGTTCAGGAAGAAATTTAGTAAAATTTTCGTTCGGTTTATTGAGTTTATTTGCTAAATTAGGTCCTATATTTACAAAAAAGGAATTAAAGGTATGAGCTATATCTTCAGACTGTATCACTGTATTATCCATTGTAAAATTATTAGTAGGTAATTTTTTTGTTTTCTTGCCAATCAGATCATTTATAACCTCCCATGTAGATTTCATATTAGTTTTCACTCGGTTAAGTTTATCGGAATAATACATTTTACGAGAAGTTCGAGTTCGAATGATATTAGTTAATTTGTTTCGGTACGTTTTATATTTGTTTTTATTAAGAATAGTAGAGTTTGTTAAATAAGCTTTATAAAGTTTGTTCCTTGTGTGTATGGATCGCAGAATTGCTTTTGTTATCCATGGCATTTTACTACGTTTATTGTTCTTGTTTACAGATACCAGAGGAAATTTTTTGTCGTAATACTTCTGTAACTTTTTATTGAAAGTTTCGTATGCAATATTTGCATCTGACTGACTATAAATATCCAACCATTCTTCTGTTGCAAGATCGCTTTTGAGGGATTCAATATTTTGGGGTGTTTGCTTTCTGTACATGCTTGATTTAACTGACCTTTTATTTGAAATGTCATTATTACACATTAAAAAAATTGGCAAATGGTCGGATATATCGGAGTAAAGTAATCCACTAGTCATGTCTTTGTCAAAGATGTTAGAAAAAATATCATCAATAAGGGTTGAAGATTGACCATCAATCCTGGTTGGTTTATTTATATGTGGATAACAACTATTAGCATAAATAATATGAAGAAGGGTATCATGATAACTACTATGAGATAACAAGTCTATATTAAAATCACCCATTAGATATAATTGTTTACCTTCTCCCGTAAGAGTATGAAGGCATATATCCAGATCTTCACAAAATGAATTTATAGAACCATGAGGGGGTCTGTAAATTAATCCAATGATTATATTTTTGCTGTTTGAATTCATGATTTCTAAAAACAATGATTCACTTTCTTTTAATGATATTTCCTTTCGAAGTTTAAATTGCAGTTGTTCATTGACATAAAATGCTAAATCCCCTCCTCTCTTTTGTTCTCGATCATGTCTGATCAGTGTATAATTTTGTATGTTGAATAGGTTGGGCGAAGTGTTATGAAACCAAGTGACACCAATAATAGAAAAGGGAAAATTGTTCAAAGTATATAGCAATATTTCCAGAGAATCAAAATTTTTGCTTAGACTTCTAGCAAACAAGAATTAAGTAAACTAATTTTATTTCCTGTTTTTTTGAAAACTAGAAGTAAATTCGTCAGTTGAGTAATAGTTACTATCAGATGATAAGTTGTTAGTATTGAAAATAGATAACTGGTCTAGATCAGTAGTCATAAAAAAATAGCTAATATAACCAATCTATTATAATTAAAAGTGTAACAACTAATTCGCATGTAAAGTTTCTGTGTCGTACTAGTATGACAATGGTAATGGTCATAAGATGGAAAGAGAATGGAATGACGATGGAAAGATAGGGGGTGACATATGGATGAATGATGATGATGATGATGATGATGATGATGATGAGTTCCTAAAGCGTTAATCAGATGATTAACTTTCATAATGACAAGTTCACTAATTTTGAGCACCTCAGCCATAAAATACATTCATAACTTATGGAACCCTTAATGGACACTTTGTCTCAGCACTGCTGCCTCGCATAACAACGTATGCACTGTTGATTAGTTATGAAGTTTTAAATAATAATAGAGTAATATTATACTTAATTTATCAAAAGTCAATTTGTTTAAGAAATACCTGATTCGAATGAATTTATTTCGAAATAGAATTGAGGATTGATTCTTTTCATGAAAAGGAGCAGTGCAGAGACAAGGGTTGTACATGTTTGCATAGCACTTCATTATGTATTACAGATGTAATAAACAGATAAGTTCAGTTATGTGTATTGTAAATTCATAAAGGTAATATTAAAACAAGGAGAATGAAATGCTGAAAACAGGAGTATGGAAATTTACTTTTGCTTTGACATCATATTTATCGATCGTGCTACCTTTTCAGCACGTATTAAAATATAAGCAATAAAAACCAGCGAACATAGATATTGTAGTTGAAGATTTGTAATATTTCAATATTCATTTTTATTTCATAACAGATTTTTATTTGATGACAGGTTTTATTTTGATGACAACTTTTGATTTGATGACGGCTTTTGATTTGATGACAGCTTTTGATTTGATGGCGGCTTTTTATTTGATGACATGCGTTAAACTTGATGGCGGCCCTTTATTTGATGACGGCTTTTCATTTCATGACAGGTTTTTAATTCGATGACGACTTTTTATTTGAAGAACTGCAGCTTTCCATTTCTTGGCAGCTTTTCGTTTGATTTGGATGTCGTCATCAACTGTTTTCGAGTCATCATCAACTTTTTTCAAGTCATCATCAACTCCATTGGCGCACAACGCTCGACGCGGTTAGGGCAATCGAAATTCGTGCTTAGTACACTACGGATGATGATCTCAAATCATTTGATAGCGACTTGAATCGAGTTGATGATGACTGGAAAAAAAGTTGATGACGACTTGAAAAAGGTCGATGATGACTCGAAAACAGTTAAACGACATCCAAGTCAAATGAAAAGCTGTCATGAAATGAAAAGCGGCCTTCATGAAATAGAATTACATGTACGTTATCATCAATTAGTTTTGTGGAATATGAAATTTGATGGCCCTTCTGGCGTTCCATACCTTCCTCTCGGCTTCAGGGCGCACACCTGCAATTATTTCCCCATAGGCTCATGTGTTAAAAATGAGAAATCATAAAAATCATGAAATAAAAAGGGGGCTAGCAATGGCACCATTCGAACCTTTGTCTTTACTAATTCATACAAATATACGATGCCCTTGACTTCCTGAAAATATGAATATGTGTTTTTCAGCATTTTTCCCCGATTTACAGGGGGGGGGGCAACTACAACTAACCACAAACCTGTTCAAAGCTACAGTGGTCATAAGGTTTCTTGCGCCACTAATAAAGTCCCCATGAATACCACCTGGAACCAACTCCTGCGTGCTCTCTCATGGGACTGATCTGAACCAGTAATTATCCCTCTTTTATGCACATTTGAAAAAAAGTTTTCGAATATATGTATCAGTGATTTTATATGATTTTTTTTTTCAACAATTAGCAACTCGTGGATATCAAGGTCACTACAATAATAAAAAATTTGTATACTGTACATTCGATTGCTATACTATACTACATGCAATCATTGTGTAATCTTTGAATAAGTATACTATCCTATAATATATTTTGTAAATGTGTATAGAACAACTTTGTTTCTTTACTGAGCTAAAGTAGTCTTTTTACTTTGTGTATGTACTTTCAAAACTATATAATGCCATTTCAAAATAACTATATACATGATTATTTTTTCAACGGATTTTACAAAATATCACCGATATATATACATATGATTTATTAAGATGATAGAAATGTGCAACGATTTCAACATTTTCGTAAAAAAACACAAGTTAATTATCAGGATACCATATACTTTGTATATATATATATATATATATATAAATGTGTGTGTGTGTGTGTGTGTGTGTGTGTGTGTGTGTGTGTATGTTCTTATCTATCTTTTGTTATGAGTTTATTTTCATGATTTTGTTGGCTATTATTGTTACTTTTCATTGCTATCAGGGCCTCATGGAAGACCTCCAATATTGGTGATAATAAGTCACTCCACTCTGTATAAATATCAGAAACAAATAAATAAATAAAATAAATAAATAAATATAATTGTAGATATACACTGAGGAGCGCTTTAAAACAGAGCGGTACAGAAAAAGCGCTATATCCCTTACTTTGTCCGACTGCTTAACCGTCATCAAACATAATAATGTATTCCCTTAGCCTGAATTCTAAATGTCTAAATGTAATAAGATCAATACATTCAAATGTAATATTCGTCTGCAAATTTATACCTTACTTCTAGATGTATTATAATATGCAACAAAACGTGTGCATATAATGTTGATTATATCCATGTTTATCTATGAAATGACAGTGTCAAACCTTATATGCACCTTTTAGTTTGTTATATTTCATACTATTTCCACTTGTCAGTTATTGCATTCATATTAGATCAGTATTGCAACACAATTACTTGAATACATAATTATTACCATTTTCTATAGTTTTGGTACATTTTGAAATATTTTGCTTGTACATGTATATAAAGTCGATCAAACTTCACTTTCTTAATCGACGATATTTCAATTTACATTTCTACTTTGGGTTCACTTTCATTTAAGCAACTTAAATAATTAGTTAACAACGGTCACTGAAACAATTCTGAATCATGATATAGAATACTTTTGTTTCCACACTTAAGTTGTATCGCCTTTTCATATCACTTCCTTCTAACCCAGTGTATAATATGGTTCTAGGCAGTACACCCAGTTATTTTTATGCATACACTGATATTTCTTTCCAATTTACTTTTGTGATATCATCTAATCAACTCCGTAGATATTAAGTCAAATATTTATGTTATCTACAAGTATTGTAACATCTAACCCATTACTACGCCTGTATCTTCCTAGCCTTAAATCAAGGCGACTGTGCTGCTCTGTCCACTAGCGTAGCTGAAGGGGGGGGGGGGGGAGGGGGCTGCCCCTGACAACTTTTGCCCCCCAAAATTGATCCCCCCCCCTTCCTTGTCGAACTGATAATTTGTTTTGCTCTGTCGATCCCTGGTCGATCCTCGAAACGCGCGGTATAGTCCTCTGATTATTGCCTCGGAAGGCTGCGATGAAATTTTCACAATAAACCACTTCAATTCACTTTAATTCAATATTGCATACCCCAAATCTGTTTATAAATCTAAATGAATGTGAGATAGTTTCACCATCGCATCTGTATCATCACCTCGGGATTACTTTACATTATCTTCATCTTCTGTGTCACATCCCCACCTTCACTCAGCACTCATTGGAATTTTACTTAATAAGGGTACAAAATCCTCCACCTATTAACCTCCGATTTTTCTTTTCTTTTCGAGATCGAAAATAACCAGTAAAATTCGAGGGTAGACTTTCATGAACAGGACTGGACACTTGGTTTTTGAGTGACTCTACGGATCCTGATGGTATCTATAACGCTATAGGTGGGTTATGATATGTTTCGGATTATATTTGTGCTTCTGCCGTAAAATACAGAGAGGTGGCACCCCACACCCCTGTGTTTACCCCCTTTCAATCCATATTCTAGATGCTACATGTTTGATGATTGATCCCACAAGGATCGATTTTCCTTTCTGGCAGATATCACATGTAACTTTGGAGTCACGTTGAAAGTGCATCAGTGGTTGACTATATCGCTTATGAATCTTCATTTTCAATCAGCTTTTGCATGGACAGAGTGTATGATACCACTTGGACACCAAAGGGGTTTGTCTTCCTCTCACCAGTGAATTCATTTAAGGATTTCTGGAGGAGTGGAGTTGAGGAGGCAAGATGACGGGATCAACCAAGCAATCACCGTCAAGATATAGAGGGACATCCGATTAACTGTTCTTGATCAGAAAGGAGTTCGAAAATTAGTCGAGTACAGTGTATGTTTGTCGTGGTCATCATTTGAACTCCTTCCTGACTGGACCCCCGAATATGAGATAACGACTGAATGAATATTGGATTTAAAAATTAAATTATTATTTTCATTTCTGCCTTTATTCATTTAATTATTTTATTTTGTATTTATTTCAGTATTTATTAATTTCTATTCATTTATTTATTTATTTAATGTAAAGTGACAGTAAACCGAAGCTCCTAAATAGCGCCACCATTTAAAAGGATTTGAAAAGTGTCTGTGCCTCTCATTTTTCCACCATGCCCCATTCTAGTTTGTAGAAGCTTTGAATGAACCTACAATTGTCCACATTTGTCAAGTCAAAAATAATAGTTTTAAAAATGTGCCTATTATCCAAACAAGCTGTTTGTCAAATTCAAAATAAAATGCAATTAATTTCTAAACTATAATCTTAATTTAGCAATCACTGTAAGGTGGCGCTGTTCAAGTTCTACCAGTTTATTACCAAATTAATTATTTTATTATTATGCTTCTTTCTTTTTTTTTTTTTTTTTGGGGGGGGGGGTAGGTTGTACTATGGCCCCTCGACTTCATACACCCATGCAACCAAATGAATGTGATACTCTTTGAAGACACTGCCAGAAAGAGAGAGTAAGATGGGTCAAATCAATTCAATTTATTGAACAGAATCCAGTGTTTGATTTTTATCTCACGTGTGTATGAAAATACATGTACAAGAAGCAAAAAAAGTAACCAAAACTAGTTCAATGGAACAAACAAACATAAACAAGTATGCGAATTGTAACCTGCCAAGGTACCTTTTCCTGTGTATGTCTACAAATATCACAAATAGCTATTTACATAATGCATTGCCTATTCTACCACTGTGCATATTAGATGTGACATAAATCTTGACTCATGTCGTGGTCACTAATTTGATACAAATCTATTAAATTCGCTCATATCTCAGAATGATGGCGCTATGTTAGGCCTTTACACATGGAATACTTTTCTAGCTGGTTGTTTAGATCATGGACCATGCTTAGATGATAGGGAAAGTACATAATGAATCAAAATTTTTGTTTCTTCATCAGATATATAGGTAGGTTGGACACATACACACTTTTATTAGACATAGCTTCTTAACGTGCCACTCCTGTCCAATAACTACTTTATTATGAATTATTATCTTTGAGCCTTATGTACATCATTATCAAGTTTACCAATGTATATTACAACTATAATTCTGTAAGAAAAAAATTTCAACCACGGCAGATTTTTATCATGGATCATCTTTAGTACAAACATCCATCTAATGAGTGATTTACGTAATGTATATACCATCTTCACGATCTCTGTGGTATAACCTACTATATATATATATATATATATATCAGTGCATTTGCATGAATAACTCAGTGTATCAACAAATTAAACATTTCTTATAGATTCACGATATTAAACGACAGTTACAAAAACTTCTAAAAGTAGTTCAAGTTCAAGAAGTCATAAATTGAAGATACATTTACATGTATTCATTAACCTGTTGCAGAGCAGATCAGATAAACAAACATGGAAAACAATATCCATACAGCATTGGCAGAAGTGATCCCAACACCTTATGATCATATAACATGACGAGTAACTACATGAGAGCATACGTGTATAGAAATCATTTATGTGATCAATTAAGTAACAACACATGTATATACAAGCAGCGCAATGTGTAAATATACATGTATTTTGCTTAGTGCAAAAGGAAGGGGGAAAAATATGGGGATTTTTTTATTCGGTGTGCATTAAATTTCTTTTTTTTTTTTTTTTTTTTTTTTTGGGGGGGGGGGGGGGGTAATCTATAGTCGATAGCCTATAGCTGGGCGGTGTTAAATTCAACACCCGTGGTGTTAAATCTAACACCGCTCTTTTTGCAGTGTACGTACTTCTTAGTAACGTAACTAGCCCTATGTAAACAGAAACATAAAACAAGCATTATGATCAACTTAACGTTTCAAATACGCCTATAATCATGATAACTTATGAACATGTATATATTTACATACTCATATTACTTACAAGCACGACCTGTATATCGTCACTGTGTTCAGTTTTTGAATTATGAATGGTATCGGCAAAACTAATCCCAACACCATTTGTGGTTAAACATGTAACATGAAATGGTATATATACTGACCATATCTCTATCATAGAATACAAATCATTATTCGATTTCTATCAGCTGGCCCAAGCTAGCATTCGGTACAAACAACGTCACATTTGAATGAACCTTACTTTAGAAGCAAAAGGAAAAGGGAAATATTTGGAACAAACATTTCTGAAATATGCAGTTGTTTGTTGTTGTTTTTTCCCCCTTCAAATATTGAAACATCAATATTTGATGTTTCAAATATTGATTCCAAAAGACAAAATTTTCCGCCTAAGTACATGTCCCTACCTGAAATAGATTTGTATAATTATAAAAAATATATAACTTGTTATAACTGTGGAATTCATTCGGATGCATTTTACGGTATGCTATAATTAGCTTTATTTTGTATACATGTATTAAACTCGTTCAATAAACAAAACAGAAAATTTAAAAAATCGGCATGAAACATACCTGTCAAACTTTCTAGATGGTCTATATCTACACTTAGCAGAAACGTATGCCCTTAAAAGATGAATAGAATTCCATGTTTTGGTTATTATTTTACAGATGTATACACTATTTACAAGATAATACGTGGATGAACCGAAGCACAATTTAATAACCGCAGTGATATGCAGGTTTCACATAGGTCATTTACTGCATACATCTACATGCATGACTATATTACTTAACAAAATAAAAACGTTATGCTCTACATAAGTGTTACTGTGCTGAATTCCTTCTATTTAGTGCTATGACATGAGCACATTCAAGGATTTACAAGAATATAAGTAATAACAAACCAGCAGTACCACCTTTGACTCAAATTGGTAGTAGGCCTATATGTATGTAATAACAGAAACATACTCAACCAAAAAGGTTCGCTCCTAATTCTTTTTAATGTGACCCAAGAAATATTTGATGAAATTTGTTCATTCAAATAGCAACGTATGCAAAAAATTTCTAACGGCCGTTTTGATTTTATCTTCATTTTGCTCTGTCCACTTTAGCGCCCTCTTTTTTCATATTTCTTTGGTATTTACGTGTATGGAGTATTCCCAATACACAAAAGATACATAATATGGTTTACAAAAGGCCTTTCTAGCCATGTAGACCACTGCTTGTCAATACATAAATCACTCTCCTTTGTATTGTTTGACTCTCATTCCTCTTCTGTTCTCTAATCACTTGATTTCATGATATCAAGCTTCCTAACTGTACATGTATACTAAGTACAGAAATTTACTATTCATTATTCAAACATGATCAGAAATAAGTGATTTAACATTTGAACTCATAATGAATATGAATGGGTTTTCTTTCGATTTCTCTATGTTCGCATAATTTCGTTTGTGATAACTATGGATTCTATGGACGTTATAATGTAAAGCTTACACTAATCGCTATGCACTTCCCGATAAGACAGGAACCTTGTTCCATGGGGATGGTTCAACATGTCAAAAGCTCGATCTTCATATTGAGCGGTTCAGATTTGACAGACTAAAGGCCTGGTGAAGGCTAACTATATAGAAGAAGTGCACAGCTTCTTGGCAAGGGGGTCCTTGATGTATTCATCGTGGGCAGCATGGTGAAGAGCTTTGGAAACGAGTGATATTATCTTGCATCTGGCTGGTTGGTAGAGGAAGCCAGCGGACAACAAGTGTAATAAGCGGTGTAGTGAGTGCCCCCCTCCCCTCCCACCCAAAAATGAGGGCAAAGAGAAACAGAAAACAAAGAGGGGGGGGGGGGGAGAGAGAAAGACGAGGCAAGAGAAAGAAAGGGTGAGAGGGTGAGGGTATGTTAACAAATTAAAGACGAGGGTAGGCCTACCCCTCCCGCATTCTCCGCTTAGTTGCCTTTCTCATTTCACCCACCATGCTATACCACTGGGAACAACACACATGGATCCCCGTGTTCAATCTCCACTTTCATGGTGTGATCCACATTGAACGCATGGATAAGGTCATCCACTCCGTGATCTGTCCAGCATCTTATAAATCTAATCAAAACAAAATATAGACACATTACACTGGTTATAGTTTTTTCAACAACAACAACAAAAATCTTTGAGATTCTCATTTTCTTACTCTTCTTGTGTATATAGAAATGATTCAAAGAAATCTATTGAAAACTTGTGATACAATTAAAGTAAACGACGTTGAAAAATAAAAACAAGAAAAACGATCGAGTTATATGGGAAGAAAACTTACAGCAATAATTTGTATATGAAATTGAAAAAAAGAAAGAATCTCCATTATGAATATTTAATTTTAAAATAATAAGAGGTTATTGTCCCAAAACGTTCATGTAACTGTAATTGCACTTTTGAGAAGTGTGTCTTCATCTCTCTAGTCTCTAACCTACCTCATAGTCCTGAGCTGACTGCAGGTTGATCGGAAAGCTTCCAGGATCGATTTAATCTGTCTGTTTCCCAACATCATATCGCTGAATGTCACCTTGATGAGTTGAGGGAAGGCTGTCAGAAAGATATCAGGTAGGTGATTGAACTCATAGAAGCGAGCCGAGAATGAAATAGTTGACTGAATGGTGAGTTCCGTTGCTCCTGGTAGTTGGATCCGCTGAATGACGTCACAGGAGAAGATACGCCCGACGTGTAAAGTGAACCTCTTTATACCGTCAAACATCTGTCCGCAATGCTGCCATCCTTCCAGTATCCCACCACCGACTGTCAGATCAGTCAGATTGAAGCAAGTGTGACCATTCTGGTGGTCAAACTGTGCTCATGCATGGGGAATCGTAAATTGTGACGGGCAAATAAGTGTAGTCAGGAATATCGAAAGTGAAACACTATGTGTGGTATAGGTAACATTGAATCATTAAAAAAAACTAGCACATCAATGATGTGGCGCTCATCCGGCATCCAGCAAAGAAATTCACGCAATTTGTACTTTGAACTGAGTTGAGACTGTAATGAATACACGAATTTGTATATGTATTGGTTAAATGCATGTACAGATGATGAAGAGCCTATTGCAAATGTGGCTAAATGTGGTGTTGGAAAGAGACAGTGACATGTAGATATGAATGAAAGTCTGGAAATTCACAATCAACTCAAGTTGCACGACTCCAGGTAAATTGTAATAGTTTTACTGGGTGAAAGAGGAACTTGAAATGAAGCATAATTTTGCATAAATTAGCATAAATTATTTTCTAGACAAAATTTCAAAATTCTGTGTAGAAGTTCAATAAACCTCATGAAAGTCTTTAAGATGGAACAAAAAAAAAAATCAAAATCGGTCAATAAATGAGGAAAAAGCAATTTTCGTGATTTTTAAAATAAATTTCGCATAAATTAGCATAAATAATTTTCTAGACAGAATTTCAAAATTCTGTGAAGAAGTTCAATGAACCTCATGAAAGTCTTTCAGATGGAAAAAAAAAAATCGAAATCGGTCAATAAATGAGAAAGAAGAAGCAATTTTTGTGATTTTTGAATAAATATCGCATAAATTAGCATAATTAATTTTGTAGACAAAATTTCAAAATTCTGTGTAGAAGTTCAATGAACCTCATGAAAGTCTTTCAGATGGAACAAAAAAAATCGAAATCGGTCAATAAATGAGGAAGAGAAGAAGCAATTTTTGTGATTTTTGAGAAATGCGCATAAATTAGCATATTTAATGAGTTTCAAAATTCTGTGTAGAAGTTTCGAATCCCCCACCTAGTGCTATCATATAAAGCAAACGGAATTAAAATCGGGTAAGAAATGGCGAAGAAGAAGCATTTTGAAATTGTGGACGGACGGCAGACGAAGGACGGACGGACGGACGGACGGACGACGGACGCCTCGCCACGGCATAAGCTCATCAGGCCCATTCGGGCCGGATGAGCTAAAAAAAGAATATAGACAACATTTCACCACTTTCTAAGAGGTGGGTGTGGCCGATAGGGGATTCCCCTTATCCCAAAGCAATTTGTAATTGAATTCAAAAAAATATATATTGTGATTTATATCATCATTTATTTGAGATTTTACAAAGGGAAAGGGTGTGGCAAGGAGGGATATGTCAATCCTTGCAAGGTAATGTATTTCTGTATTCTCGTACAAACTTCGCCTTCTAAATTACTTTACATTGTCATTACACATTCAACTTATATATCGAAATTATTACTGGAACCATAAGTTAAGCACTGATGTGGCCTAGCTTCTTTTGTGTGTTTCGTGAGTGTCACCCTTGGGCTAAAGATCTTTTAAATGAAACGCAGGCCAATTGCATTATGTTCTAACTATAATAATACAATTTGTTTACTTTTGATAAGCAAAAACGGTTGTGTATAGTGAACGAGTTCAAAAAGGATCTACATGTATGTGAAGGAAATGTCCATTTCTCAGGTCAATATTTCTGTTTAGGTTTGTCAGTTTGTAGTGTCATTTAGAGCAAAACAATATAGGGTCTTGTTTACTGATAATAATAATTAATAACAATATAGGTTCTTGTTTACTGATAATAATAATTAATAACAATTTGGTCTTATTTACCCAGGGTAGCCACATCAGTATTGATACTGCTTTTCTGCGGGCCCTGCAATTATTATTTACCCAGCGTGATCATACCTTTTAACAGAAAAGCTTACAGTAAGGTGGACAAGGTTAAATCATATTTTACTCTTCTGCAAAAGGAGAAAATTTTGTGATTTTGAATATCCAAAAATACAATAGCAATACACAGACAATATATAATAGGCCTACCATGTAGCTTTAGGTCTATCATATTCACTTAAATTATCTATGTCCATGCTACATTAAATTTTCACGTTGATCAAAATTTCAAATGCAATTAAAAAAGAATATTTATTTATTTTTATTTATTTATTCATTCATTTTCATTTATTTATTTATTTATTTATTCATTCATTTATCTATTTTACTGTTATTATTATTCTTTTCTTCTTCCCTTTTTTTTTTTTTGGGGGGGTGCAAAATAGACTCCCATCCCCAGTGAATCTTAACGTCAAAAAGCTTTGTTATCATCTTACAAAATACGGTATGACACATTAAAAAGTGGGGGGGGGGGGGGGTCCCTCTACAGAATCGGCGACTCACGCAATTGCCACAGACACGACACGGCACGTCTTTTATCATTTTTTCTTATGAATGGTGCAAACTCGAGAGGCCAATTTAAAAAAAAAAAAAATGGATGGTTTATCAGAAGGTCACGTAACATTTAAGCCAAAATCACATTAGATAGAATATTAAGAATTCAGCAATGAAACCAGTATCAAGCTGTCTCTTCTACATGTCTATGATTTAATTCAAATTAAAACGTTAATCATAATGGCAGTGTATTATATCAATGTCATTAATGCAATATTATATGCAAATAAACTATATATCTAAATATATATTTATAGTTAAAGAGCGGTATTTCATTCTCTAAACATAACATGTATATAGTGTCAAAGGTAATCGATAAACCTCAACTGTAAATTTGTGTCAGAGTATTGAATATGTACTTGGTGTGAAATAATTAGAACTCTTTCTTTCGGCATCTGAATAGAAATCATTAAAATAAAACTTTAATGCTTAACTCTTGTTAAAAACATTATGAGAAATACACCGAAAACACTACCTTTGTAGATGATGCCACTGAAGATAACGTGGAATAGAAGTCATCGTGAAACCGCATTTTGTTATCCCCAGCATTGCCGAGCGTCAGATTCTTCAGACAAGACAACTTACAGATGAATTGAGCCAGATCACGTGAGGCCAATGCACGTGAACTGATATTGGCACACCTGATGGTAAGAGTCTCAATCTGTCATGGTTGTAATAAAACGAGGTTTGAATCATCTGCATACATCATGCTGTGTGCTAAGGCAGTCACAATTACACTTTCATATGAAATAATAATGATAACAGTAACAATAATAATTATAATAACAATCATGACATTAATAACACCAATAATAATAATGATGATAATATTGGTAATAATAATAATAATAAATAATAATAATAAAAGTAATAAAATCATAAAGATAATAGTAATAATGATAACAATATTAAGCATTTTTACAATTTTTACAATTTTGAAATAAGATGAAAAGCACAATAGGTATACATAAATAAATAAATACATAACGTCAATGCGGTTTTGAATTTTTTATGAAAATGAAAGTTGTTATGAACTCTGAGTTTTGACTGACTAGTCTACTTGACGTTACGTTGTATGAAAAAATAAGAAAAAAGGAAAGTATTCAAACCCAAATTAAGCTGTCGAGACGATGATGTTGTTCATGAAGGTAACGAAGTACAGTTAAATTCATCAATCCGTTACGATGTTAAAACAATATGTTTAAAATAAAAGTAGTTTGTAGTTAAAGAGCGGTATTCTAAACCAATTGACTCCTGAATCTTCTCATTCCCGTAAGCTTCATACACAGGAACCATCCATTCGACCCTGATCAGCTAAACATATTTATTTCGCACACGTGTAATATAAGATTTAAAAAATGGAAAACAAAGATTCGCACCACAATGAAGCTGTCTTAATTATGATTTATTTCATATATACCTAAATGGTATTTATATGTTGAGTGAATTATATTAATTCAATGTCTCAAAGTGATGTTTTAATAAATTGAATGATTAATACTTAAAGAGCAGTATTCTATTTCCTTTGCATAAGCATCAATCATTTATAACAATTGCAGTAATCGAAGAAACTCGATTATAATTATACCAATTTGTGTCAGAGTACTGAATATCGACATGATGTTAACATGGTTAACCAATTAGAACTTTTGCTTTCAACTACTGAATAGAAGAACATGTCGTAAATATTTATTTCTCTTTTGGATTTATATGTATAGTGAATTACATTTAAGTCAATGTCTCAAAGTGATCGTTAAATAAAATAAATGCTTAATACTTAAAGAGCAGTATTTCATTTCCTTAACATAAGCATCAATCATGCATAACACTTGAAGTAATCAATGAAACTCGATTATATGCCAACTGTGTCAAAGTACTGAATATCGATAAGGCGTTAACATGGCTTACCAATTATTAGAACTTTTGCCTTCCGCGACTGACTAGAAGCACATAAAATGAAACTTCAGCATACAACTTTTGTCGAAAATAATCCTAGAAATATATTGAAAACAGTACCTTTGTAGATGATGCCATTGAAGACAACGTAGAATAGAAGTCATCGTGAAACGAGCATTTGTCCACAAAGAGTTTCATTTCCTTCAGACAAGACATTTTACAGATGAATTGAGCCAGATCACGTGATACCAATGGGCGTGTACTGAGATCGTCATGCTTGATGACAAGACTAAGAGTCTTAATCTGTCAAGTTGATAATAAAACAAGGTTTGAATCATCTCCATACATCATGCTATGTTCTATGTTTAAGACAGCCACACATACACTTTAACATCTACTACTACTACTAATATTACTACTACTAGTACTACTTGTACTACTAATAATATACTACTACTACTACTACTAATACTACTTTACTACTACTACTACTACTACTACTACTACTACTACTACTACTACTACTACTACTACTACTAATACTACTACTACTACTACTACTACTACTACTACTACTACTAATAATACTACTAATGATAATTCTAACAATATTAAACATTTCAACTCACAGTTTTGATTGAAAAGTCTACTCGACATTACGTTGTATGCACAAATATCAATAAATAAGGATTCAAACCCAAATTAAACAGTCCAAGCTACGATGTTGTTCATGAAGGTAACGAATTAGTTAAATTCATTAATTCATTACGATGTTAAACAACATAAGTATTTTGTAGTTAAAGAGCGATATTTCATTTTCTTAACCAATTGACTCCTGAATCTTCTCATTCCCGTAAGCTCCATACACAGGAACCATCCATTCGACACCGATCAGCTAAACATATCTATTTCTCACCCTTGTAATAAAAGATTTTAAAAAAGGAAAGATTCAGATCAAAATGAAGCTGTCTTAAATATTTATTTCTCTCTAAATTGTATCTATATGAAGAGTGGATTACATTTAAGTCCATGTATCAAAGTGATTTTTGAATAAAATAAATGCTTAATACTTAAAGAGCAGTATTTCATATCCTTAACATAAGCATCAATCATGTATAACAGTTGCAGTGATCGATGAAACGAATTATATACCAATTTGTGTCAGAGTACTAAAAATTGACATGGTGTTAACATGGCTAACCGATTAGAACTTTCGCTCTCAACGACTGACTAGAAGCACATAAAATGAAACTTCAACGTACGACTTGTGTCAAAAATAATCTTAGAAATATATCGAAAACAGTACCTTTGTAGATGATGCCATTGAAGACAATGTAGAATAAAAGTCATCGTGAAGCGAGCATTTGTCCAAAGAGAGTTCCATTTCCTTCAGACAAGACATCTTACAGATGTATTGAGCCAGATCACGGGATGCCAATGGGCGTGAACTGAGAGCGTCATGCTTGATGACAAGACTAAGAGTCTTAATCTGTCAAGTTGATAATAAAACAAGGTTTGAATCATCTCCATACATCATGCTATGTTCTAAGACAGTCACACATACACTTTTACATCTACTACATGTGCTACATCTACTACTACTACTACTACTACTACTACTACTACTACTACTACTACTACTACTACTACTACTACTACTACTTGTACTACTCGTACTTCTACTTCTAATGATAATATAACAATATTAAACATTTCAATTCACAGTTTTGATTTGGAAAGTCTACTTGACATTACGTTGTATGAAAAAATAAGGGCAAAAAAGACAAGAATTCAAACCCAAATTAAGCTGTCCAGACGACGATGTTGTACATGAAGGTGACGAATTACAGTTAAATTCATTAATTCATTCATTATTATTACGATGTTTAAACAACATGAGTATTTTGTAGTTAAAGAGCAATATTTCATTTTCTTAACCAATTGACTCCTGAATCTTCTCATTCCCGTAAGCTTCATTCACAGGAACCATCCATTCGACACCGATCAGCTAAACATATCTATTTCACACTTGTAATAAAAGATTTTTAAAAAAAGTAATGATTAAGACCAAAATGAAGCTGTCTTAAATATTCATTTCTCTCGTAATTGTATTTTTATGAAGAGTGGATTACATTTAAGTCAATGTATCAAAGTGATTTTTGAATAAAATAAATGCTTAATACTTAAAGAGCAGTATTTCATATCCTTAATATAAGCATCAATCATGTATAACAGTTGCAGTGATCGATGAAACGCAATTATATACCAATTTGTGTCAGAGTACTAAAAATTGACATGGTGTTAACATGGCTAACCAATTCGAACTTTTGCCCTCAACGAGTGACTAGAAGCACATAAAATGAAACTTCAACGTACGACTTCATGATTCTATGAAAGAGGGAAAAAAAACTCACTATAGACTTTTCTCCGTACTAATTTGCGACACAAATTAATCCAAAGACTTTGAAGTCATATTCACTTTTATTCTGATAGAATGAGTAATTAACGAAGGAGAGAATAATCATTCTGAATGGCAAATAGGTAAAAAAAAAAAAAAAGAAGAAAAAAAAAGAACCATTCCCCCAAATGGTGTTCTTATCAAAAGAACCTCTGTGCCATTAAGAACCCTTTTGCATTGTCTGATGAACCTTTATTATGTACACTGATACTTGAAGAACCTTATAAGTTTTTTTAAAACCACTGCGCAATTACAAGAACACTTTTAGAAGTGAGAACCATTTTTTAAAGAGTGTAAGCAATGATTTGATACTAATTTACAATATCAAACTACTACGGACATTTCAAACTTGCAATTCAGATTTGTAAATTGATCGTTCTGGCGTTCTTCAAATTTGCCGCAGTGAATCTAAAGAGTTAACTTGTTCATGTAAATGATTGGAATTTTTTCAGCAACGAGAAAATTGCACATACTGCATATACTATATAGCGCTGTGTTTAATTCATGGATAGAAAAGCGCTAACAAAGAGAACAAAACAAAAAAAATCATCATAATCATTAACAACAAAAAAATTGTTTACAGTCCTATGAATGTACTTGCTTTGGAATTCTCCGCTTTATTGGCAACCGCTGAGTAGAAGACGTTATGCATGGTTCCTTCTATATGCACAGATCTCAGTGTTTGTGATGTGCACATGAATACAGCCAAGTTTTGTGAAATAGTACGTCCACATGATCGATCAATACTCAGCCCCTCCTAAAATGTACATGGATGATGTACCAAGACAAGGTCAGAAATCATACAAAGCAAAATCATTTTGAATATTATTACGCTCTTGATATATACATGTAGGTTTCTGGTCTCTCATTCCCCCCCCCCACCCACCCCCCCCCCTCTCTCTCTCTCTCTCTCTCTCTGCTCGAAGCTTACACAAACGACGCTAGGCCTAATAAAGTTTTCTTAGTCTGTTTTTACTATAACCTGGTATAGTATGACCTTGTATAGTATGACCTTGTGCTAAACAAATCATCTAAAAGTCGTCTAGGACTACTATATACTACTACTACTCCTACTACTGCTGCTGCTAATAATACTAAGACTAATACTAATACTATACTAATACTACAACTACTAGTATGCGCAAGACGTATTGTAAATCTTAAATTGATAATACAGACACGCACAATTATTTGTAACAGTTGTGGGGGGGGGGGGGGGGGGGGTAATCTGCAATTATATTCCCCACCCCCCTCTCGATTCCATATAGTGTATGTATATTTACGCGAACCACCTGAAGTGAAATAATCTACAAAAATGACATTGCTAATTCAATGACTTATTCTTACCACCTCACGATGGTCCATGACAAAAAGATGTCCTGAAACTGTGTGAGTCTCCATGAAAGCCCTGATGTGCACGTGCCTGCTGCTCCTGATTATGCGATTGTAATGATACAAAATGTTAACAGACTAAATTTAGCACTCTGAAATTTGATATAGGCATCTATTGGTTACTCATTACCATCCCGATCCTATCTAGCAAACTCCAGTGTGTAATGCATGCAATAAAATAATCAACACATGATGGAATTACGCACACCACAATCAGCATACACTGCCTATATATGTATATATTGTACATAATAATGTAGAGTTACACATTTTTATTTTATCCAGCAGAGCTCGAAACTGAATGAAAATAGTTTACATGTAGCTTCAAGTTACTCGTCATCACCTCATAACCCCAATTAGCAATGTGAACCAAATCATTAATTCGCCACGAATTCGCCACACTCAGTAACATAAGAAATGAAACCAACCATTCCTCACTGAAATAATCTGCCACTGCTTTCGCGATTGTTTGGTCTTGGCTCTCGTAAGCAATATCCACGAAGAAGTTAACATCCGTCCAGTTCTCGCTGGCAATGAGACGTGTTACGATATCCATGCCAACTGTCTTATGTTGAGCAACAGTGAAGTACAAGAGAGACTTGTATTCCCATTCACTCTGTATGATCTGAGCCGCCAGAATATCATATTTACTATGGTTCGAGCTGTACAGTGATGCAAGATACATCCCTGACATGTACTCCTGGAACAGCTTATGAGGAAACTGAACCGTGGAGACTGTTAGTAAGGGGTTAGTTTTCCTCTCCCTTCTTGGAGGAGTACGTTTCTCTCTGGTCAAGACTCCGACTTTACAACCAATCTCCATTGACTCTGAGAGTGTCTTGAATTCTTCTTCTGGAATCACCATCTTTCTCTGTAACAAAGCTTGGAGGGCAATCTCACCGATTCGTGTGAGATGATCAAGAACCTGAGAACGACTCTCACATGTTGTAGCACCAGCAGATGAATCCATATGCTTTGAGAGGTAATGGTCAACCAGAAAGTAAACCATTTCATCGAACAGCTGCGAAAATGTTTGCAGCTTACACATTGCATTTCGTCTCTCGCCTTCATACTCCTTCCACATGATACACAACATAGCTGTGTATATGGGATAAGGTGCCATATTCTCTCTTATCACGTCGTTATCTGTTATGAAACAGTTCAGATCCTGAGATAAATAAGTGTCCGGGTGAAAGAACTTTGTGATGTAGGAAGCAAGGTTTTCGGCAGAGAAACCTTCTACAGCTATAAAAGCAAAAGCCCTTCGTAGAGCAGTATTATTCCTAATTTCATCTGATCTCCATGTTCTTGATGTGATTAGGACTGTGCCTGACATGAAGTGCCGATTGAGAGTGATCTGGACAATTTGCTGTAGACTTGTAAGGTCTACAGCTAACTCATCTAACCCATCCATGGCAAGGAAGACGTCTTTCTGATTTGAGAGGACGTACTTGTCAAGTTGTTTTGCTGTGACAGGATTGTCGTCAAAGAGATAGGTCTTCACGATTTCTCCAATGGTCTGATCCTTGGCCTTACGGAGGAGGATAACAAGAACAAGTTTGAACTGCTTGAAACCACATCCATGAGCCCAATCCCAAGCAATCTTGGCGCAAAGAGTGGTCTTTCCAGAACCGCCTTCACCCTCTACCAATAAGCGCTTCGGGTAGACTCCGTTAACCTTTGTATTTAGAAGGTCCGTGTAAGGTAATGGCTTTCTACGTGTGGTTTTCTTATCTTCTTCTAGCAACGTCAGATTTGTGAAGATTTGATCAAATTCAAGTAGAGTCTCGTTGTTCAGAGGATCGGCTTGTATCTGACACAGCTCAATGATGTAGTGATGTTTGATATCTTCGGCAACCCTTTGTAGCATTTCCTCTGTAATTTGGGGAATGTGTTCACCATCCTGATCTGTGGACAGGGTGAATGGAAAAGACTGAAACGGATAAATAACATAAGTTTGTAGTCGACAAATAATAATTATTATCAACAATTTGGTGTTATTTAGCTAGGGTAGCCTGCAATTATTATTACCCCAGCATTACCAGGTATCCACTTAATACACTCTGGTCGAGAGGGACACATGTGGGCAAAACATCTAGTTCAAGGAATGTAATGCATCGAGCAAGGATCGAACCCGGGACCTATCGTATGAAAGTCAAGAGTCTTCATCAACAGACCACAGTGCTCCCACTTTAATACCCACATCCTCAAATGTGCTGTAAGGTACTTACATGTATTTCTGGGTGTATAATTTCTACAGGACAACTGCCACCTCACAACTCGTCTCCCCCTTCCCTATCACAGATTCCCTCTAGTTATCCTAGTATTGTTGTGGTAAGGGGGGGGGGGGGGCGCGCTAACCGGCCATGAGGAAAAAATGACAAGGGTTGCATTATTCTTTTCATATTTATATGTCCGATTTTGTGGTGTAATTTTTGATTCTCTACTAAATTGTTATAACCCATCTCTATATTTTGATCGTTTATGAATAATAGAAAGTACCTTTGCACAGACTCTCAGCAAGCTCTACGAGACCAACTTCTTCTAACTTGTTGAACAATATTTTAGTTTTTCCATTTTCATGTATTCTTTTCCGCCACTCACGGAGCATGTGATGTGTAGCTTCCAGAGTGTCACCCTGCTTGTCTTTCTCAAACCGATCCAGTGCAGCCTTAGAAAAGCCCAAATGCAATCCCACTTTTGTGTAGTCTGCGGGATCCATTCGATCGGCAAGCTGATAGAGATCCGAATCTGTTAAGTTCTCCGGCCTAAAAGATGACAAACAAAATAATAAAAAATAATACAATTATCATTTCAACGAGAGTCTATATATGGACAATTTTATTATTCGAAATCAGTATTATCCACACATACAGTATTCTTATTATATGGTTGAATATAAATTTGACAGTAATTAGTACAACATTGGTTAACAATACAATATACCGATACAGAATACTAAGTCGCAATAACTTGCAGTCTTTTTAGGGAATACAGTCTGCATTACATATTGTACACTGGAAGAACACACACTGAATGAGCATGTTTTATTATGTCTGTTTCTTTCATCCAATACGGTCCGTTTGTTGAATATAATGCAATACTAATGAGTTTTTGTTTTTGCTTATTTATTTATTCGTTTATCTATTTATTTGTATTTGTTCTCAATTCTCTCTTGTTGTTTTGTTTTGTTTTTACTTGGTTTTGTTTGCTTTTTTGTGGTTGTTTTGTTTTTTCGTTGTTTTTTGTGTTTGTTGTTGTTGCCGTTGTTGTTGTTGTTGTTGTGGGTTTTTTTTTTTTTTTGGAGGGGGTGGGGTGTTGGGGTTACTCGTTTATATTGAATTTTATCATGTTAACGAACGGTTGTTTTCAGCACTCACATGTTATTTGGACCAGGGTTTAATTCAACATCACCAGATCTTAGTAGGAGCATGTTGGTCGTATCTTGGCTGCCATTACCTTCAGTTGCATCATCCTTATTGTAGGGCAATGCTGTATCATGTATCGGATAAATCATTGATCCAGATTGAAGTATTTCCTGAAGAAAAAAAACAAAAACAAAAACAAAAAAACAAAGCGTACATGACGTAAATGGTAATGATAAGGATGATGTCATTGACATTACGGACAGCTGAAAAAAAAGTCATATAGTATTGATACGCGAGACAAGCATATTGACGCCTTGGAAAATGTGCAGAGAAGGGCCACTCGACTTGTTCCCTCTTTGAAAGGTCTCAGCTACGAAGAAAGACTACGTAAACTGAAACTGCCTACCGTGGTTTACAGACGAGCTCGATGCAATATGATTAAGACCTTCATAATGATAACAATATATGATTCAAGTGTAACGCCTCTTCTTGAACTTAATATTTCCAGGACGAGGGGTAATAGCTTTAAGATATGCAAAAGAAGAGCCAACAAAACTATATGTAGTAATTTCTTTTTCATGAGAGTTGTAAATATGTGGAACAGTCTCCCAAACTGTATTTGGATAAGTTCTGGCACGATGCTTAATTGATTTAAATTCAAATACAGAGCAGCTCCCCCCAGCCGTGTCAATACCGCTGGAGTCCTATTAGGCGACCAGGATCTGGACATAGAGGCATCACTACCTGCGTCCAGAACTCAACCCTAAGTAACCTTAAGTAAGAGACCTTTTTTTTTCCTTTTGACCATGTTGATACTATTTTATTCACAGATAGGTGCAAATACCTACCTGTAAATATGGTTATGATATCGAGACTCTGTGATATTCTTTCAAACTAGTTTACGATTTAGGATTTAAGGTTGTTGATATGAGAATATCCTTGGACATTTCGATAATATCTCATTTCTTTTCTTTTTCTTTCCTAGGCGTTGCTTCTGATTTAAATGCTATGACGACAGGAAAAATCAATCTCATATTTTCAATACTTATACTTGTTTCTTCTCTAGGTGACCTGGCTATCCATTTTGAATTTGGGTAAATTTATGCCAAACCATGCTAAACGTTACATGTAAATTGTTGATATGACAGTAAAAGAAAACAACAACAACAAAACAAAACAAAAATAAATACAATACAAACACTTAATGCTAATAGTTTTCAAGCATTCAATAGCGTTAGAAAATATAGAACAACTGCACAGTTATGTAATATGTGAAACATTTTTTGATCTATTTCCTATAGACCTAGTAATTTATTGCCAAACATGATTCATTCTTACTCTTATTAGTGATGGTGAGTGTTGTGGGATTCTGTTAGATGATACTTGCAAAGTCTTGCTGTTCTCTGTATTTTCTTGCGAGCTGCTCTCGGGGGATGCGTTTGACATGTTTGAAATTGATGTTGAATCGTCGACTTGATTGATGTGATTTGGCTGAGGGACTAGTTGCTCTTGAATGATTGGTGCCTCTGTTGAAGATCCTCTATCGGGACTAATGGTTATCTTTCTACAGTCTAATTCATCGTCGTCGAGCGCAGGGCAAAATACGACATCGGTCATTTTAGACGTACAATTGTGCAAGTTTGAGTCCTTCATACATTGGGGTTTGCTTGGCTGGAGTGGGATTCCATCGTCAAAACTTTTATCAACACGTGATTGATGAAGAGCGGCGGGTGAAATGTCTTCCTTGAAAGACAGCACTGAAGAGGGTGAATGCGAACTGATGGTTATCTCTCTGTCGTCTAACTCGTCATCGTCTGGCATTGAGCAAGGCTGTTCTTGTTCAGTTTGTTCATCAACTGAGCTTGAGGGATATATCAAGGTCTCGGCACAATTTGATCCTATGGGGTCTGGTGAATGTCCCTTCTCCTTGCAGCCTGAACATGGTTTGGCAGATGCTTGATCTTCTAGCTCAACTGAGTTAGTAGCAGGCATACCAGAGGCCGAAAGCGTAGAGCTACTGCCTTCGTCACTTGAACAACCAGTTTCAGGGACAGCTTTATACTCGCTGCTTTTGCTTTTACTTGGAAGGTCAGCATTACACTCTCGTTTAGTGCTCCCATGGGACGCTTCGGAGTTTTGGGACGACTTGGCATTGGTTCTCTTGATTAGGTTGAAGACTTGGGGGGGGGGGAAATCACCGCTACTGCTGATATTGCACATAAGTATAATATCCGCTGCTAGATCTTTGCGATTGTTATAATATGATCTAATCTATTCTAGTTATTTTCACCGGTTAGTATGATTAGTTTTCGTTAAAAACATCTTTTTATCTAGGTGTAAAAGCCACACGTTGTGAATGCTTTTATCTATACCAACCCCTAAAAAAAAACATGTTCTGCAATATTCAGGTTTTAGCATTGATATTTCTCTTGTTACTTTATCATAATACTATAAAAATTTCCCGTCCATTTTGACACTTTTTTTTATTCACTTCCACTCCTTTTCCATTCAGTTTCTTCCCGAAACTCCGTGATCTTGCACATCTCATGGTCACTTTCGTCTTTAGTTGCTCATTTTCAAACTTTGTCCAATCACTATCATCGTTTTGTATCCAATTTCGTCAAAGTCAAAGCAATTTCGTCATCCCCGACTGCCAATATACGATTGCATGAATCAATTCGTCTTTTTGCAGTCAATTCCATCATGAAACGTCATTCAAATTCGTCACTAATTCGTTTGCTATATGGTTATTACCCGGGGGGGGGGATGTCTCATTGAGACCTGTACATCATCCGCGTAAATCACTTTCTGAAAAGCACCCTAAAATGGGATTGCAGTAGGAGTCGGGTAGTCAAGTTGAACTTTCGACCATTTTGGAAGCGTTTTTCAGGAACTAACCCATTGACTACTAATTTTTCATATTTCCTATAGATTTAATACAGAGACCACTTGGTTCCGATAAGAAACGAGTTAACTTAGACAGAGTATGGTGTGAATGAGAAGCCAAACCACAATGGAATAATAATCAATCTGGTGGACAGCATTATGCTCCATGATCAAAGCCAAAGCCTATGTACAGATTTATGGAAGGAACTGGGTGGGGGGGGGGGGGGGGGGGGTTGAAGTAGATAATAATGAAGAATATAATCAAATATAATCAAATCAAGTTACTGCAATAACATGAAAACACAATCATCACACTTTATTGAGGGTCACAGAAAAAGGAGGCTTACGTGCTTACGTCCGGACACTTAACAAAAAATAACCTGTCAATGTTGGTTCGGATTTTACGAAAAAATATGTATCAAGTAACAATAAACCAAGTGAATATTTTGCAATTCATAATTCTGTCAACCTGTCTTGTCAAAGATTCATGATAATTTGCATGAATCTTGTTCGATTTACTGTAGACACCTAATAAGTAGTACCCCCCCCCCCCCCCTCTCCCTCAGTACGCGCATGCGTGAACCAATATGGTCATGGTGAAAACCATTGATATCTACCGGGGGGGGGGGGGGGGATCCGTGGAGATCAGTGCGTGAAAACGAGAGCCATGTAAGGATAGTACTGGTAAAAAAACATAACTGCTGCCACCTACATGTACAGCTGTAGTACTGCGTACAACAAGAAACAAAAATGCAGATTTCCTCTCCCCAAACAGAGAGGGCGGCATACAGAGAGATCACTTGGTCTTATCAAGTAAATATCATATAAAAATGTGGTGCTTAAAATTCCAAATTTCCTGAATTGATGGTTTTGCTGGTCGTCAAAGAAGAGGGACTATCCCAGGCAACTTGCAGGTAAGTGAGATTCTAACATTCACCTTTTCAGTCCCGTATTTTTGATCTCCGATTGCCACAGGTTATTGTGTAGCAGTGTAGAATGTGTATTCACCAACTGTTGGTCCTTTACGAGTGCTCCTTAACCATTTACCTAAAGAACACATGCAACGTAGCTCTAAAGTTTTTTGTTTTGTTTTGTTTTGATTTGATTTGTTTTTTGTTTATTTTTATATGTAAATCTACTACATGTAGCTGTACACAATTATGAATTTTGGAGGTGATTGGCCTAAATGACTTATTAACTAGACTATACTATAGCTAATTTATCTTGCAGTCACCAATGAAGTCCTTCTTTTCTTCTCTTTCAGGGAAAACAGTTGCTGTTGTATCCTTTACAATGCAAAAAGATTGGTGTGTTATGAAGAAAAAATGAAGGTTTTTGATATTTGTAAAGGGAAAAAATAAACCAAAAGAAGGAAGGGGAAAAAAGCACTGTAGCAAACTAGAAACTCATTTCTGTGTAAATGAAAGGCGAATGGGGGGGGGGGGGGGGGGGGGAGGGTGGTGGTGGAGGGAAAAGGTTTTGATTTTGTTTTCCTTGGGGTTTTAGGTCAGGGTCTTATTTAGATTTGACATTTTGAGGTCTGTAGGTCCTGGGCCCTGTCTTATAAAGAGTTGCGATCGATTCGAATCGATCACACATTAAATTTATTGCCGCTCCTATACTATCTCTTAATTACAAAGTTGCGATTAATTTAAAGTTGCGATTGATTTGAATTAATTCCATCTCTTTATAATACAGGACCCTGGACTTATTGGCTCTGATTTAACCATATCATATCATAAATTAAAGAAATGAATGGAAAAACCTTCTTTAGCTATTCAAGAAGGTTGTTGATGGGGGTAGCTTTTAATTTTTAAAATGCCAGTGCTGCAAATGTGTAACAGTATCAAAAATATATTCATCTCTTACATTGTATTATCTAAACTCTGTCTAAATTGCTTTTTTAATGTTTATATTCAAAAGTAAATGCATGTACAATGCAGTTAAGAGTTACTAAAGATATTTTTTAATGTGCAATTTGGAGAAGTGCATTCAGCTATTGAGGACTATATTGAAGGGTTTTTTTGTATGTCCAGCAATACAAGAGTTCGATGAGAAGTATTTCTTTATGAGTTCCGTCACTGTACAATTCCCAGCTTTCATCCCTGCCTCTGCAAATACTCTTCTATTTGAATGGATGGTATTGTGCATTTCTCTGGCTGTGTGAAGAATTGATGTACATTTACGAAGGTATCTGTGACCTAAGCCAATACCTATCACCTCCACTGTAATATAAATAGTGCATGCTCGGTATTTCTGTATAACAAAATATATGTGTCAACATATTCAGAATTTCCTGAGTGATGTTCACTAAGACCGCAGGCCGAGGTTGATATATAATTTTAGCACAAGGGATATGTTTTTTTTTTTTTTTTTTTTTTTTGTTTTGGAGGTGGAATATAAAAACTTAAGAATCTTTGCACTGGAATGTCTACAAAGTCATGTTCGAGGAATAATTTGTTTAGTGGGTTTTTTTTAAGGATTTGACTACCACCAAATTATTTGTGTAAAAACCGAATTTATTATCTGACACGAAAATTGCTTCTGAACCTGTAAACAATCAAGGAATGCAAATCTACAGTGGCATTCTTTATGATCTATTGCAAGTGGGAGGAATTCGCCCAATATGGGTAGATACCTGCGTTTCTCCACCACTAATTTCAAAGAAAATAAACTTGTGTGTGTGTGTGTGTGTGTTGTGTGTGTAATATGCAACTGCAAACAATAGCCACTTTGATATAGGCCAATCAAATTGGCCAAAATAATATTGCATAATGTTGCATAATGCTGAATATTCTGATTGCAATCAAGAGCTATTATTTTTTCATTTGATTACAGAGCCATTTTATGTATTTGCAATGATTTAACAATTTATTAATACCACGTATGGAATGAAATTATGTATAATGAATTGTGCTGTTTTAAAACCTTTTTTGAAATCTAGTTTCATTGAGAGAGAAATTTTGAAGAATCTTATTTTTCTCTTGATATTTTTCTTCAGGTTCAGGGAAAGTCCACCCTGATATTAAAAGAAGCACAAAAAATTAAAGAAAGGGATAAGTAAAAGTTTGAGCAAAATCCAACAAAAAATAAGAGAGTTATGAACTCTTAACATTTTAATCAATTAAACACAAATTGGCAAGTCCGTGACGTACCTTGTGACCTCTGCGAGCTCCTCTCCCATTTGCTGCACACACACACACACACGCACACACACGCACACACAATCATTTTTTTTTTTTTTTTTTTTTTTATGACGGAATAGATTTGTATCATACAGGTTTTGTGTGAAAGCAAGAGTGAAATGATGTAAGGTGCATGTATGGTAAACATTTTCTTTAGAGGAAATGGAAATTTATGATTTTTTCCAGTACATGGCAAATGGGAGAGGAGCTCTCAATGTAACTCACGGAGTTGCCAATTTGTGTTTAATTACAACTTCAAAAATTCATAACTTTCATATTTTTTTATCGGATTTTGCTCTTACTTTCATTGATCCGTTTCTTTAATTTGTCTGCTTTTTTCAATACCAATTTGATATCAGAGTGGATTTCCCCTTTAAATGCTAGAAAGAGGAGTAACCGGGCGGGGGGGGGGGGGTGCTTACTTTTCTTACCACATTAAATTTGCCGTCATTTCGATCGGACACGTTCTCGTTGTTAAGCTAATATTTTTTCTTTAATGGAATGGAGAGAGGTGGGGAGAAAGAGAGCTAAGAGAGTGAGAAAGAGAAATAGGGAAAGAGAGCTCTGAGTGTGTGTGTGTGTGTGTGTGTGTGTGTGTGTGAGAGAGAGAGGGGGGGGGGGAGATGGGGTGGGGAGGGTGAGAGGGTGGAAAGGGAGCGTGAACAGATGATGGCAGAACTTCTCCCACTCTTTTCTTTGATACGAAACCTTATTTATTAACATTTTTTTCATCTATTAAGGCCAGTGCCCCGCCCCCTTCCCCCATAATGCCTGTTCGCATGGACCCACGTTACGCCATCCTGTAGGTAAATAATCAACCACATTTCCCTGAAAGAAGGTGGTGTCTTTACAATTCATTCTGACACAAGGAAAAGTAGTGGGACTCATCATAAGTGAATGAATTCTTTATTTGCTATACTGGTAATTAAATCACAATCAGAAGGCAATAGCAAGCTGACAAGAATAATTCATCTTTGATTTATAAAACGATAACCATAATGACAATGAGCTGAGAAAAAATAGCGACAATAATCATGACAAATAAAAGATTTGCCAATTGGCACTTGGACCAAGTAATGAAAATTAGTTATAATCAAAGGCAAACTTCTCATGCATTTTTGCATAACATTAAATACTGTGGGAATTTGAGTCCTTACAATCGTTCGTCCTTGCAGATATTTCTTTAAACTCTGCATGTAAGTTTATGAAAAATAGCGTTAGTGCAATAATAAAAAATATCGTTGGTAAAAGAATTAAATTCTTGTCAAATTAAACTTGAAGACAATTTGATCCCATATCGCATTAATATAATATAATTTGAAGTGCCAAATTTTGAACCAGCGAAAAGATGGTTTGGCCATTTCAAACAAGCCCTCCCTAAATGCTACCTCCTCCTTTCTTCCCCCCCCCCTTTTTTTTCTTGAGGTGTGCGATGGGCTTAGATGTGGACGTACACGTAACCGTCTGTTACATAATGCGCACTAGTACTAATAATGCGACATAATTTGTCATGATTATTAAATGAAAAGCACTTAAAATTCCGTCACGCAAAAACCAGCTTTGCGGTGGAGTGAATATTTATTATCTTGAATATTTACAATACAATCACACAGTATACATGTATATTGATATTACTCTATGTAACTACAAAAAAGAATACATTTTACAATATTTTTAGCGGGTATATCAATAGGATCAATTTTTTTCTTATTTGATACAATAAAACTTGAATAAAATTTAGACCAATTTACAATCATAATTCAGCAGTAAATACGATTCTTAATTATGTGTCTTACATTTCATGTTTCCAACGTAAAGTATCATGTTTCATTTGCGATTAACTACGTAGTACATATTCTGATTTTAAAATGGCATTAAACTGGCAAAACAAGAACAGCGCCACCTTACAGTAACTGCTAAATTGAGATTATAATTTGAAAGTTAATTGCATTTTATTTTGAATTTTGACTAACAGTTGTTTGGAAAATAGGCATATTTTATATTTCAAACTATTATTTTTGACGTTGCACATTTGGAAAATTGCCTACAGATACATTCTAAGCTTCTACAAACTAGAATGGGGCATGATGGGAAAATTGGAGGCACAGACACTTTTCAAATCCTGTTGAAAGATGGCGCCATTAGGAGCTTCAATTTACTGTCACTTTAAACACAATTAATATTTAGAAGAAAAAAAATCGAATGTTCTAGTGATTGGTACAATTGTCCCTGCCTTACGTGGTAACACACATTGTGATCACTCGAGTGGATTTGTACAAGAGTTGATTCTACGTGAGGACAGGAAAAACCAATGTGAAACTCTGTGACACTATTTAAACACAGAAGAATTAGAAAGTGTAGGCGCCTCCGTGTGTCGACAGTGGATTTGGAATGGTTTCACAGTGTTAAGCAAGTGTGGATATACTAAGTGTGTGAACACGAATAGAATCAAAGAGTGTTTACGAACCACAATATGACCACAGTGTGAATTTGGATCACTTTAACAATGTTCCTGTTAGAAAACACTATTTTCTCACGGTGTACACATAATTGTGACCTAATGTATGTGAACACGGAAAAACAGACAGTATACGAAACAGTGTTTATTTTGAGCACTTTCATAATGTAATACTATGTAACAAAAGAGATAATCGCAATGTATATATACCACAGTCAAACACTTTTAATTGTTTTGATTTTGTTAAAACACTGTTCACAGTGTTCACACATTGTTGCCTTATGTGAACACATAAAACACAAGTGTACGAACCTGTTTGCATAGAACACATACATAGTGTTGGCTATGTGAAAGCACTGTGTGCACAATGTGACCCTAAATGACCACAGAGATAAACAGAATGTATATACCAGTGTGTGACCACAGTGTGCATGGGTTGGGATCACTTCACAATGTTAATGTGTTACCAAATATGCGTCATCCGTGTAACAAAGTATACCACTATGTTGTTTGGCACATGCTCCGGTGACAATTGCTCCGCATTCAATAACCTACGCCAACCAAAGTCTTAAAGACACGCATGCAGTTGTAGGTTCTCGTGGGGAATTTAACGCCATTCCACTGAGTGCGGACCCCCCCGGGGGGGGGGGGTACTCAGATTATAATCGGACGGGGGTGTGCGGCTGAGAACTCCAGACCCATACCCACATCCAAGGGTCCTTTTGCTGTAAATAGGCACCCATGTCTAAGGATTTTTTGTGAAAAATGGACCCATGTCTAAGGATTTCCCGGACAAATGAGGGAGAAAAGAGAGGAATGAAACAAATGATAAGAGCCGGGATAAGAGACCCATGTCTAAGGATTTTTTTAATGAAAAGGGGACCCATGTCTAAGGATCTTTCTTCAAAAAGTCACCCTTCCCAGCGGCACGTCCCCGTATACCCAATATACGTGAGTACCCCCTCCCCCCCCCCCCCCCGGGGTGCGGACTCTTACGACCGACGGTCTTTTGTAATGCTCGAGACATTAAGGCCAGAATTCACAAAGGAGGTTTGGTTTAAACCATGGTCTAAACCCCCTTCTGGGTTTTTTAAGCGAACGTGCGCACGGAATCTGATCCAATCATATATGTTTGCTTTGAGCGCGCGCATGAGCAATGTGCGCTTATTTACGCTTATTTTAGTACGCTTACGGATGTTTACACCTTACCCATATAGTTTAAACCTCCATTGTGAATTCGGGCCTAAGTAGTTCCGCCTGTAAGGAATAGTGATCATAAAAAAATTAAGCATCCGAAAGAAGACTGGCATTTTTGCGATCTCCCGAAATAAATTCCATGTGCACCATCGAACTTTGCTGGCGTGTGAGAATGTTAGGCCTACAAACACGAATTCAATTCCAACAAGTCGGAGTATGACGCAATGCACGTGGAAACTGGCGACGCTATGTCTTTAATTTCATTTCAGGTCCATGCATTATACCTAACTTTAAACCTAACGTAAAACCCAACTGCAAACCTAAACCTAACCCTGTAATCTTTGACGAAGTAAAGCTAGGAGCAATTGTCGCCAAAGCATATAATTATGTCGGAGTACCTGTGATGGCCATTGTGTAGACACAGAAAACCCCAGTTTAAGCACCAGTTTGGATTTAGAACACCTTCATAATGTTAACTCGATGAAAACAACGTGTCCACATTGCGTAACAAGTGTGGCACTATGCAAACACATCAAAAACTAACGACTGTGCGCACCACAGCGTAACTACAGAGAGACTTTGAAGCATTTCCGTAGTGTTGTCTATACATGTATATGAAAACGCTAGGTCGAGCGAGTGTGACACAGTGTGGCACTATGCAAACGCAGAATGGCAGAGTGCACATACATAACAATGACCTCCGGGCGTACGTGGAAATACAGCAGTGGTGCTCACTTCTATGAAGTTGATAAACTCCTAAATAAGCATAGAGAAATATTTTATTTACTAGTGGACCCAGGATTTTATAGAATGCGCCATGCAGACTTGATTATCATGTGTATGCTTATTAGATTGGCCTGAAACAAAACAATCTGTTATCAAAAGTATAATTCAATAGCCTGATTCTTAAAATTCTAAGTAAGGAAGGTACACGCAATTCCTCAACATTATTGTCAAAATGCTAAACAATTCATATTTGTATCAGGACACAAATGTACTGAGTTTCTTTTAGATTTCTCATTTTCACACTATACCCATATACACAGTGTCGATATTGAAGTAATATCAAATTGAGATCGAGAGTAAATAGCAGGCCTAAATCCCGATAGGCCGACAAATATTATCCTCTTATGACAGTGACAATTTGAAATCTACGGCAAATCTAATCTGCAAAATCGTCAAAATCAGTAAAGTTTAAAAGATGCCCATAACATTTTTATTAGTGCATTGTTTGTGCCGATCTGGGCCCCGTTTCATAAAACCTGTAACTAGTATAACAGCTGCCACATTTCTATGACAAATTTGCTCTCAGCCAATCAGATGCAATGATTTCCAATAGCTTATAACAGTTATTGCAAATTGTTATTGATAACAAGTTTTATGAAACAGGCCCTGGGCTAGAACATGAAGCTAAATGATATAGCCATTGTTCGTCTCAGCATCCATCACTAAAGAGTATTTGTTATTGATCGATGAAGTTGTCTGTCCGTAAAGTTCTTCTCAACATCCATCACTATCTATAAAGTATTTGTTCTTGATCGATAAAGATGTCTGTCCGTAAAGTTCTTAATGGTCTGCCGGAGCTGTAACCTAGAAGTGATCTTCCGCACCTTCGCCCGCTTCTCCGCACGGTAGAACTCCCGGTAGAGATCGTGGAACGCATCAACGACAGGCACGTATCCTTCGCTCGCGCTCATCTCGCAGTACGTGCACCCATAATCCTTTGCCAGTTGAGCGCCCTCTTGCTTTGTAATCTTGCGAAGGTGGCAAAGGTCAGCTTTGTTCCCGATGATCATGGTGGGTACTTTGTCAAGGTCACGACGGGATTTAAAGATGAACCGTTTCAGTTTATGGAGGTAGATAAAACTAGATCTGTCCGTGACCGAAAATACCAGCACGAAGGCATCTGTGCTACGTATCTGCTCGACTCGGGTCTGGCTCTCGAAGTCCTGTAAAAGGGGGTGGGCGAAAAAATAGAAAGTAATTTATCATATGTTTATGTGACGTATTTTCATATAATTAAACATAATAATTACACATGCATAGAAAACTTACACAAAAGTCTATTTTTTTACCTTTCAGAGATAAGAATCAACTACATGTACATCAAAATTGTATTGTTTTATAGCTTGGGTTGACTCAGAGGAAGACAAGATGTCACATAGGTAAACATTCTGCCTTATACATTGTATTGTTCGACGTCCACGGTGTCGGCCCCATTTCCAAAAACAATATAATTAGGGAAAAGTTTAATCATGATTGCACATGCATCTTAATACCTCTACAGCAGATAGGAAGATGATAACTTCCCAATGATGACGACCAGGGGCGGCGCTACAGGGGGGGGGGCAGAGGGGGCGACCGCCCCCCTATGATTTTTCAAGTAGTGAAAAAAGAAAAAAAAGAAGAAAAAAAAAGAAGAAAAGGAGGAAGAAAAGGGAAGAAAAGGGAAGAAAGAAGAAAGAGGAGTATTAAAAAGAGAGGTCTTAAACATATAACTCTATATTACCCCTGTTATTTAATGGAGAAAAAATATGACGTCATCTTTAGGTCGTCTTGCCCCTCCTATCAAAATACCCTGGCGCCGCCCCTGATGACGACTACTTTAAAGAGAAGGTTGAGCTCTGGTAGCATTTCATCAAGAGTTTTGTCAGTGATTTTTACTGACAACTGTTATAAGCTACTGAAATCCTTGCATCTGATTGGCTGAGAGCAAATTTGTCGGTAAAAATCACCGACAAAACGCTTCATGAAACGCTCCCCTGGTAGCCTAATGGTGAAACAAATTTGTAAGCTTTCTCATTTTGTTTTTATATGCCATTTTGGAGGGAACATGATAGTAAAAACGTCCCCTGAAAACGGGACTGCTCTTCAAAGTAATGCTATTATATTCGTAGAATGATGAGAAAAAGCTGAAGTGTTTGGACCAAACATTCATACCACATATGTGTGCAGTCTCATTTTTGGTGTGAACTGCAATACAATCTTGCTTTTCAGCAAGATTGATTCATTTTTTTAACAGTTTGATGAATCCAAAACTTCACAGTATAGGCCTACACCAATAATTTACACTATCAACCTTTCCCAATTGCTTTAAAGACAGTTCCTTTCCCAATGTAATCATGGTAATAGCATGGTCAGAACTCAACTTTGTCTTCTTTATTATTTTATTTTTTGCCATTCTGATACGTGAGTGCCAAAATGGATGCAGTCAGTGGGAAGCTTTTCACAAGTACTTACGAATTCCCCAGCCGTATCCAACACGTGAAGCGTTATACTCTGGTCATCTATCCTCGTAGGCTGTGAGTAAACTGACTCTGCAAATATGAAGGAAACACAAAAGAGAGATGCAGTGCTTAAAATATGGCATATACGGTGCTGAAAAAAATGAATTTCTAAGCTCATTCTATAAACATTACAATTCACATGATGATGTTTGAGTTGACTATTATTTGCATTCACGTAATAATCTGCCATACTATGAATCTATTCAAAGCTAGCAGCAGCAAATAACAAACAAAAACAAACAACAACAACAACAACAACATAAAACACGCTTAAAATGCTAACCATATCAGGGGTGGGGTATGTTCTTTCAAGCCGCCGAAAATATGAAGCCGTAAAATAGAAACTGGAGATACATCAAAGAACATCAACTCTAAGATAGTGAGGTATCACACTCGTAGATTCATTCTGTCATTGCGTTATTAAATCACCACTATTACCAATTTAAATATTTTCATACAATTATCAACAATGTTATTCTATTTGGCTTTTCAGATACTGACAAACAAATCAAAATGGGAAAAATCAATTTTAAGAAAAGATAAGTATTGGAAAGAATTATGATGTATGACATTTCAATTTGAACGGAGAATTTTTAAAGGTAATAAACAGTAGTGGCAGCAAAATGAAAGTTGGCATGAAACTGCTCAAATATAGTCTATTGTTCGGCTTCAATAAAAAGATACATGAGTGAGACAACCCGGTATTCTATTCATGATTTCCGGTGATTTTTCAGTAAAATAATTCAAATGATCGAATATCAACGGTTATACCTTATACCCTCGCTAAGGACCACCTACCCCGACGCTCCCGGCTCAACGGCGCATAGCGGTTCGCACACTTGTTACACACACTGTTTTCACATCAAATTCGATGTTTATTTTTTTGGACATTTGAGCCATTTCTAAACCATTTTTCTTCAAACAAACGTCACCTATGTTCGAAATTAATCATTTCACAACAGTATATGTAATAATTTCCATTCCAGCTGACAAAGTAGTTAAATATCCAAAGCGCCACCTTTCCCACTACTGTACGATACCTTTAAAAGAAAGATAATGTATGGGAAAACATTTCGATGTGTGAAATTTCCATTTGAACGCCGTTCCAAGTATGGGTAAGCATCTAAAGAGTGAATAATAGAAAGCAAGAACTATACATCTTTTCACAAGGTGTAGACTACTCATCGGGGTACTCAGTCTGGAGCTGTACAGATCGATAGATGGCGTACTTGGTTGAAATGTGCACAGTTTTTAAGTTAAAATCAATAATTCGGACGAATACTGCTACTACCGGAGTGTCAGTGGTATAGGTACAGGGGCACATGGGGTACGCCCCCCCCCCCCCCCCCCTCGAATGGTGAGCAATCAAAATAGAGAGAGAGAGAGAGAGAGAGAGAGAGAGAGAGAGAGAGAGAAGGAAAGGCGATGTAACATGAAAAGTCGATGAAAGGACCCTCTTCCACACCCTCCCCCTAAATAATCGACGGTCTCCTTATTCCACATTTCATTCATCTTGTTGTACTGGTCCCCTCCCCCATGCTAGTGCAACCTACTTTTTTGGCCCAAGCTCCCTCACTGCATACAGTGGAAAGTTAATAGGATCTAGAGTAGATATGGGCATATCGGAATCCCCGTTCTGATTTAATGGAGTACCCATGGTGACTGAATACATGAATGGAATTGCATTTAGACGAATGGCAAATTAGG
>CM046852.1:5088134-5143134 GCA_025618425.1 Heliocidaris tuberculata
TGCCCAACTGGAACCGAGTTGGCCAAACTCTGTGTATGGATGGCTCTGTCAGTAAGGGAATACAGCGCCCTCATAATTTCAGTTTCTATTTATCACCAAAGTATGCGCATGTTCGTGAGAAAGAGCGTGTGTGTGCATTTCCAATTACAAGTCATCACATAGACTCATTAAATCAATTCTGAGTAAATAGGAGCTGACAGAGTAGAGTAGCGGAGTGGTATGATGGTAAACATCTTTGTATGATTGAGGACAAGGTACTTGTTCCTGGTAAACGTTCTCAAGAATGACGGGCAAGACGATTCGTGACAATCATATGAATAACGGATGACGGGGGGGGGGGGGGGAATGAGGAACAGAGACTTAATATTTTTTACATAATTCCTGGCACTATGGCTTATTCTAACACATAGATATCAGCGATTATGGAAAATAGTTAATATTTCTGTTCATGAAGATAATAGGCATTCGCAATGTCGTTAAAATAGAAAAAAATGTAGGCCTGTTTAATGATTGACATTGTCCTAGTGACGAATTATATTTTTATTTATAGCGGGTTTCATATCATTTGATTTAATCAACTTGCTGGACAGAGTCAAAGCATAGTAAATCATTAACCAAAATCAGTATATGCGGCTTTATGACCCTTTCTCAGAGCGAAAAAGCTTTCTTTTAAATCATGATAATTATGAAAAAAAATAGAAGTAGCCTAGTGACTGATGTATATTTTATCCTTCGAAAAAGCTTCATATAACAATGTACCGAATTCACATAACTGACAAAGTCTGTTTACCTTCACATAATTTTGTGATGATACTAGCAAAATTCTAATGAAGGGCTACTGGGCGTCGGTCTGATATTTTTATGTTTTCGATACAAGGCATCACATACGTCAATTAAAGAGATACATTCCAAATTATAATACGAGTCATGTTTGTTTTTGTTTTTGTTTTTGTTTTTATCATCAAAATTTAAGTCTATAACTAGTAGTGTAATAATTTCGGGCAACCAAGTATCATGAGTATTGTAAACATTCGGGGAAAATGTCTTTCTTTTGAGATAGTAAGCGAATCAGACAAACTAGAATTACTACGTGTTCGAAACATGCCACATCCTCGTCATGTCGTCTCCAAAACGTGATACAACAATGGCATTCACTGGGACCTGACCAATCACAAAGCAGCATTATGCGCATGAATGATAACACATTTTCTTTTTCATTCCTGCAAAGTGTGAATGGGTTTTCCACACTGTGTGCACGTAAGGTGAATCAAACATGCTACATCCATAAATCTAAAAACTTATTCGTTGATTAGAAATATTCGGAGTTACACATTTTTAAAAAGTGTCGTCAAACTATTCGATAATGCATTTCTACAACATCACAAATTTTCACTCCAAATCGATTCTGACGAGGGTGGGGGGGGGGGGGGGGATGCGTGATGGATTGCGTACTCTTGTTTTTCTAACGTAGCATGTTTTCGGAATGTTGTCAGGATGCTTTTGTATTTACTCCTAAAAGGTTGAAAACAAATGATAAGCTACAAGGAGGACTCTTCCCGCACTTGTCTACTCCTGACAGTGACCGATGCAGCGCAAGTCGGAAGCGCCAGTATCAAGTTTCAAGTGAAAAATTGCTGGGGTAAAGTGGTTGCCGAGAGCCCTCATGAAACGACAGACATGAGAGAGTGAACTAGATCAAATGACACGGTTTCCTTAGCAAATCGATCACTGTCATCTTGGTAAGGTAAAAAAGACAAGAAGGTAGGAGGAAAAGGACAGATATTTTTGCATTTTCCTAATAATTTGATTGTTTTCATGATCACTTAGATATTATTGAAAGATTGTTTTTTAATTGAATGAAAAATAATAACTTTAAAAAAAGAGGAAATCTCCTAACGAGAAGAGAGTCTATGAGTTTTATGTCTTCAGTTTAAATTCCTGTTAGCCTGTTCATAATAACTGGAAAATGTGTGTGTGTGTGTGTGCGTGTGTGGGTGTTTGTGTGTGTAAAGCGAGAGATAGATATTATCGGGAATGGGGAAGAGGTGAAGAAGGGGATATATATATATATATATATATATATATATATATATATATATAAATATATAAGGAAAGAGAGAGAGAAAGAAAGAAAGAAAGAAATCATACAGTTCGTATACTCTAGACTCAATCGAGTCTACAAGGAAAATTTCCTTCTCCTATACCCATGATACCAGCAAAGATGGTATGAAATCACGGGTACAACAGCAAGGAGGGTTTGGCCAGAAACGTTGCCTCTGTTCTGAAGTCGAGACATCAAATTAGCTTGACCGAGATCCCGTCCATTCGCCAGATAAACAAAGTAATATTCGCTTTCACTTTCGAAGCGATGAAAACCAATTGACTGTGTCACATTCTCGTAATTGGGCGTCTCAAGAAAAATGCATGTTCCCCGCGACGTGGGATGTCGGGCATATGAGATGGAGTGTAATTTGATGAGAATAGAAGAAGAGAGAGAGGGGGATAGAGAAAGAGAGATGGAGACTGAGAGGAAGAAGGAGTGTAAGGAAAGAGGGAGAGAGAATGGAGAAGAAAGGGAAGGTAAACATCAGTAAGAATAGAGATAAAGATAAGTTGGTGAGAAAGAAAGCAAGCTTATTACATAGACCCCTCATTAATACATGGTTATTTAATGTTGTGAAGCGCATAGAGATTTTTTTTATTATGCGCCATGTAAAGATTACATTATTAATATTAATATTATTATTATCATTATTATTATTATTATTATTATTATTATTATTATTATTATTATTATTATTATTATTATTATTATTATTATTATTATTATTATTATTATCATTATTATTATTATTATTATTATTATTTATCATTATTATTATTATTATGATTACTACCATTATTATTACTGAGACGTTATTTCCCCCATTCGCGGCCCAATTTCATTATCGTACTCAGTAACGTCAATGACGTCACCGACACTAACACAAAAGAGGCGCCAAAGTATGGTATAACACATAAAGGCCCCTGGTTAAAATCATATAAGTATTTTAGTTGATTATCTGACGATTGTGTAGACATGATAAAAGAAGGTTTTCCTAATCGTTCTTTTTGTCTTTTCTGCCGCGTCGCTTTTTGATGTTTTCACAACGCCTATTATAGATTATTGAGGATTCACGTTCTAATCGAGTGAATTAAAATGGATTATGCATGATGCTATTTGTGAAATCACTGTTCACATAATTCTAATTAGAGAGAAACAGAGAAAGAAAGAAGGAGAGGGAGAGAGAGAGGGGGGGGGGGCAGAAGAAGAAAGTTTGGGAAATGAAAGATAATTATATAATTATAGATAAAGAGACAGAGAGAGACAGAAAGAGAAGGGGATGGAATTACCGAGGGAGAGAGAGGGGGACAGGAGAAGGAAACGTGGGAGATAAAAAAACAAACAAAACAATTACGTGTAGATAGAGAGAGACGGGGCCGGGGTGGGTGAGAAAGAGGGGGAGAGAGTTAGCAGAAGGCAGCATGGGAATGAGAGATAATTACATGTAGACAGAGAGAGAGAGAGAGAGAGAGAGAGAGAGAGACGGGGTGAGAAAGAGATGGAGGAAGAGAGAGATTTTAAAGCAAAGCATTTCTAAACCAGATCAACCAGAATGATTTTGACGAAATAACTGGTCATATCTTTCATCTCTCATTTTTCATTTCATAGTAGTGTATCAGGAGCTTCATGGCGACGTAGGAACATACCAGCACGTAATGAAACTCTCAAAAACATATTTGCTACCCACAAGTTTCAACATACGCCCGAAATTAAAACGATTTGACATGTTTCTCGTCAGAGAATCACGTACTACCACTGTTATGGAAGCAGGGTGGATGCCTGAGGCTACAACTCAAACCACGGTGTTAAAATCATAATCAGAAATGACATCGGTGCGGGATATATTTCAAACTTCTTGATGCAACACCACCAATATTTTGCCTTTGGGCAGGAAGGGTACACCGAAAAAAACAATTTCATGAGCAAAAACAGAAGTCAAAGATAGGTAGAAAAATAGATGCACACTATACATGACTTGATATGAAATCTAACTCCAACTGGTAACCCATAAACAGAGATTTTGTGTCCAAATCTCTTAATTTTCCCGTTTCGAAAATAAAGTGTGGTCTTCACAAATTCAGCCGATGGCAAGTGCGAAATATGTGGATGCGAGAATAAGAAGATGAAGTAAAGGAAGAAAAGGAAGAAAAGGAAAACAAGAAATCTGACAGATTATTGGAAATATTGAAGGTTATGAAAATCAAGATGAACGACCAGAAAATTAAACACAAAAAATGAAAGAAAAGAGTATAGGGGTTATACCAAAAGAATGAAAAAGGAAGGTTTAGAATAAGAAAACGATAAACACATATCAACGTTTTCTCGAAAATGCCATAAATAAAATCTGGTATTCAGGGTTTCAAGTTCAATCAAGAAAGCATTCACAGAAGAAATTAGGGAGAATTTTGCTTCGAATCATCCCATTGGAACAGAATATCAATGATATTGTTCTAAACGTTGGCAGTTGACAGCAGAGTTCCAAAGACATCATTGTCTAAATTGAGATGGCTTTTAAAACATAAGAATAAATTGAAATAACTTTTATATTAGTATTAGCTGGCTGACAGCCGACATATGCTAGTACATGTACATAATTGTATATTTTTATCGATCAATTTCGAAAATACTAAAGCTTCATCATTTTGCTTATTCTCAATAATTTTTATTTCGATCAGATCAAATTCAAAACGATTTCGAACGACTGTGTCTCATTTTGCCCAATGTTTGAGTTAATTTTACCTTTAAAAGATTTTTTTTACACCTCTTTTTTAAGAATTCATTTATTCTCGGAAAGAAAAAGAAAATTATCAATAGATTTAGAATCTCTGTTTTCGTGTACAATACCATAAATTCATTAAAAAAAAACACACACACACAAAAACAAACAATCATTTTCCGGCTTGACAGATACTGTTTATTATCTTTAGATTGAAAATTAAACTGAATGGTAAATACGGATACACTTGAGGATAAATTTGTCTATTTAAGGGAGTTACAGGCTCCAATCCAATTTCTTTAATATTTCGGTATCTGGAGAGTATAAGCGTGATCCTTGCCTCGAAGCGTCTCGTATTAAAAGATGGCTCAATTTTTTATAGCTATAATCTATTATACGAGGGTTTGTTTATAGCCAGAATCAGTGTTTTGAAACACAGTGTTGTGAAACATGGTTTTGAAACGCCGTTTCACGGGGGGAAAAAAAAGCTTTTTTTTTCTAGAAAAATTCGGGCTCTGGATTCGCACACCGCAATCAGTGAGTTTTTAATGTTCATTTTGAAACGGTGTTTCTGCGAGAGAAAAGAAGAAGCTCCGGACACAACCATGTCTTGCACGACCATGAAGAGTAGACAACAACAACAACAACAGCAACAACAACAACAACAAAATATATGAAACAAAGACACAAAATAGTATCGTCTTGACATTATATTTAAACATTTTCATCACTAAATGTTTTTCATTCATTAATTTTAAACATATTTCATTGAATGACAAATGCGTCATTTCGATGTTCACATTTGGTGAAAAAGTTTGCAAGATAAGGGCTAGTCACATTTGTCGATAGCGATAACGATACCGAGGTTTCGAATTCAAGGTACACCCAAGCCCCTAAAGCGGCCGCCATTACACTGTAACATTTGGCCACGATTTGAACGCGCCCGAAGCCCCTATGCATTATTCATTTTGTAAGATGCTTCCTATTGCGTATATGGTTAACACGGCAAGTAAAATAAAAATGTGGATCAGTGTCGCGCATGCGCATTAAGAAAGGTCAAATCCGCTTAATCTATTCATGTATGCTAATGTATTCATCACTTGGCTAATGACGGCGCATCGATAATTGACGAATGGGCGTCATTCATGTGGTGTCATTAAATCTTTATGATAATTAGGTCCCAACATGTGATTAATTGCTAATTGATAGATTTTCAGCACAGAAAAGGTCGACGCCATTCACCGTGGTCGAGTACGAGTGGAGTTGTATACCGTAGTTATTAAGAAGATAAATACATGTTGTTCATATTTATCACATCTCACGAATTAAGAGAAAAAATTTTACATTCATAATAAGTAATTTTTCAAAGAAATTAATAAATTTACTCTCTTTGACGGCATGATAAAGAAGTTATAAAAAAGGGGAGGGGTGTACAATCGAAGGTAAAGATAAGAATAAAATTTTAGGTGTAGGGGAAGAGGTATCCTTATATTTTCTTAAGGGGCAACTTTTGCATTGTTGCCATGTTTGTGAATCTTATAGTCTTGTGAACATACCTTTCAAAGAGAATTATGAACCTTGAAAATTCGGCCATTTTAGTTGACCCGAACTATTATACTTCCTCCTTTATTCTTAACTTTCTCTCTCTCTCTCTCAACCCCCCCCCCCACTAGCGTACCCAAGGGGGGGGGGGGGGAGAGCAAGGGGCAGATTGCCCCCCTAACAGCTTTTGACCCCCCCCCCCCAATTTATTTTATTTCCTTTTTTTTTTTGAAAAAAAAAGTACCGGTATACATTGTGCCCCCCTTTCTTTTGGAACTGATAACATTTTTTTTTTTTTTTGCTTGTCAGAGAATTATGGAGTAAAACTGGACCCCATAAAATCTGGTGACCCCCCCCCCCCCCCCCCCCCCCCCCCCGAGCGACTTTTGAAGGGCTGGCGAGAAGAAAAAAATACGAATCTCCCTCCAAGCAGTTTTTGCTCATCATTTCCTCAGAAGTTTTGCCCCTCTTGACGCCAAGGTCCAGTTATGCCACTGCCCCCCCCCCCTTCTCTTTCTCATTTTCACATTTCCTCATCATTTTTTTTTCTTCCCCCTCTCTCTCTCTCTTATCTCTCTCTCTCTCTCATACACCTCGATCACACGTCCTGGTTCATTTCATTGATATAACGTGAGAGGACCTTTGGCATGTTCAGGGAATAACTTTCAATTACATGTTTATCTTTCTTACAATCAAGATTTAAGGTGCAATTATTTACACACGTCGATTCGGAAATAAGTTTATATTTTCTTACTTTTTAATATTTTCCTGCATAAAGAAATGAGGAGAGTCTTTAGAGAAGTTTAGACATTGTCTTACTTCTTAACGTTTAATTCTTTTCCTTAAAAAAAAAAAAAAAAAATTATCTGCAGTCTTACACTCTTTCAAATACAACAAAACAAATAAAGAATAAATTTCCATCACAACCGACTTGAGAGTAGTACAAAATTGTACATGCATTAAAAAAAAAATGAATTTCAATCTAAATGAATCATACGTTATTAATTTCAATCCCTTTCCAACAGGTAAATTATTTGAATTACAATGTAGAAATATATATCATTAACTTATTTACCCACTACACCCCACAAAAGAATGAATAAAAGTTAAAAGAAATAAATGACCATCTAAGTTCCATGTTCAAAACACACACCAATGACAACAATTTTACTCTTGAAATCAAAGATAATGTTGACAGTTCTAAGAAATTTAAATTAAATGATTAATCTCATTTTTAGTTGGTACATGTATATTGCTTATTGCTAGTATTATAAGTCTAACTATAAAAAAAAAGGGGGGGGGGGGAGATACACACACACAGATCTAATTCTATAGTTTTCAGTTAAATAAAATGTTGAATAGTATGGATTTTCTCAGTAGATCAATAATAGAATAATAATTCAATTAGAAAAAAATCATAGAATCAATGAACTAGATTATTATTACTAATTTGTTATACACGGGGAGAAGTTATACACGGGGAGAAGATTTAATAAAGGAGAGGCCAAGTGGCTCTGGCAGTGCTTATCTTAGTATCATTAGGGGCCATGTAATGTCACTAGGTCACATAGAAGAGGAAGACCTCCTCTCAATAACGAGCGACTACAAAAAATGGCTGCATGTGACTACAACATTTGACATGGGGAGGGGGTGGGTAAGATGGTTAAGATATAAATGAAGAACTTTAAACTCCTCTTCAGTCATTCTAATTATGCATATTAGACTTGAATCCAGGTATGATTTTAATATGATGTTGATCAAAGCAGGGGGCTATTTCACTGAAGAGCTGAAGTAGAAATCCATGCCTGTTGAAAGAAAAGAAGAAAGATTTTAGAAAATAGAATCCATTGTGTATTTGATAATTAAAAAGCAACAATTAGAATTTTTTAGAAATACTGAAATTTAGAGCTTTCTATTAACACTAAGTGGGAATTCTCAAAAGTATTAAAAGAGGAAAAAAGTTTGTCCAGTTGGACACAAAAAATTTTCAAGGCTATTCAAAAGAAACCAAATTAGTAAAGTCTCAGGAAAATTATGTTCATGTAAAAAAAATAAAAATATGTACCTAGATTGTATTGAGATACTAATAACAACCAGTGGCGTTGATTATGGGGTGGCAAGTGGGCAGTTGCCCCCCCCCCCCATAATATTGAAGGCAAATATATCATTTTGCCCCCCCCCCCCTTTAACATATTCTATAATTTTCCCTGATTCACGTAACCACGGAGAAGCTGGTAATTAAGAGGCGTTGAAAAAAATCATGAAGAGTACTATTAGGCTGTTCTGCACCCCCGCCCCCCCCCCACAAAAAAAAACACCCAAAAAACACACACAAACAAAAACAAATCAACACCCCGACAGCAACCTACCATGCAAAACTGGAGCAGCTAAGTATTTGTTTCTCTCAGAATTTGTCTTCATTCACAGTGGGTAAGCCTTCATTTTTATCATCATCATCTGTAATAGATGAAGTAGAGAAGCATTATCCTACATTAAGAAAAAAAAAATCACATATACACTCATCCTCACCCTCTTGATGTTTTCAAAGAGGATAAATCCTAACTACAATCCATCCTAAAAAGATTCATAGATTTTAACTGAAAGTGTAATGTTTTGGCCCTGAAAATAATAATAATAATAATAATAATAATAATAATAATAATAATAATAATGATGATAATAATAAGTAAAAATAATAATAAATAATATTATCAATAACATAAGTTCATCCATCTTATTTGGTTTGTTTCTATTTGCAGGAATGAATGAAATGTTTAATATAATTATTAAGAGGACTAAAAATTTTATTTATACGGACATCATACTGAACATCCCCTAAAGATCTCATAATTGATTTTTAAAGACACTAAAAAAGCTGATGTAATACTACACTTAAGAAAACAGATCTCAGTGGTGGATAAAGAAAAAAGACAAATGAAATGTCTATTCTCTCAGAAAAAAAATTGATGACTTTGTTGTTGCTGTTTTGGTTGGACAAGTATGTAAACTAAAAACTGTCTCTCTTTATTGTGAACACATCAACCCCCCCCCCCCAAGTAAACTGATCCTGGATACACTACCACTACCAGACCTATAATTTTTAGGTGCATAGGTCTAGGTCTAACTAGACCGAAAATTCTGTCTCTCGTTCGTTAGCCTCTTCACTTGGAAGAAGCGGGCCGTTCGATCTACTAAGCAAACCGACCACACACCGACTACACAACAGCTGCAAGATTTTCAAACGGAGAATACCTTGGACCCTGAATAACCTGAAAATGGTGCATTGAATGGATTATAGAGACAAAGTGGTAAGTTGAACAGATTCTTGAATGAGTAGAGCCTAGGCCTAATCAATATATATGAGGACAAATAAAATTATAGCGATTTTTCCAACTACGTCGGCGTGTAGTCGGTTTGCACAGGAGATCAAATGGCCCGCTTCTGTCTCTAAGTGAAGAGGCTAACAACGAGATCGAGAGACAGAATTTTCGGTCTAGTCTAACTAGTTAGGTCTAGACGTACCTACCTGTTTATTTCTCACGGTCTCATCAAAATCCGCTTCATCCGGCACCTGCAACACTTGTTGAGTTGTGCAAATACGCAGATATTTAAGACGTCTATTAGGCTTTAAATCCTCTAGATCTTCAAGTAGATCAGCCACAAGTTAGTTCCTTGCCATGTTATTATCTGAGGGAAATCAAAGTCAACATGATGAGACTAATGAATGCGATACTGAAACAAAGCAAAAAAGGCCATCCCACTATTATTGCCTGGGTTTTGATTCTGGTCTAGAATCAAGACTAAATATGACTCCCCCCCCCCCCCCCCTTTCTCTCTCTCTCTCTTGAAATGAAAAATAAAACCTCATCATGCTTGCCTTGGCTTTGGCCGTGGCTCAAGTTTAGAAAAAAAAGGGGGCCCAAAGCCTATTTAACGTTAGTAGATCTAGAACCACTGCGTTAAAATTACAACCCGGCGTTTATATTATAGCAAACTGTGTGTGTAACATTTACTCAAAGTAGATCTGGATCTGGGCGGGGATCTGGACTGGTCTCTGGAAAAAAATATCAACATGGAACCCCCTCCTCATTCTAAATTTAAAAATAAAAAAATACGCTATTTAAAAATCCACACAAGAATAGCCTACAAGACAGTAGATCTAGATCTAGTACAGAATCAATTAGAAAGGCCAAAGGGCCCCACCTGGGCCCTTTGTCTTCCAGAAATTAACAGGGTCTATGCGTCTACATCTAACTTAGATAACCAAATCATTGACATAGGGTCTACAGACTAAGTTCGATCTAGGTTTACTAAATCTTTCGGCTACAACTCTCTAATTCAGTAATCATCTATCGAAACGTATCGAGATAGCCCCGCCCGAAAGTCCGGGTAAGCCGTCACGAGTGACAGGGTGGTAAGGGAAATCGAGCTGCAACATTAGCTCATGACGATGAAAATTGTTTTGAAAGTTCTCGAGTAGATTACATATTGTTTCATGACATACAGCTCTGTAGAATCCCTTCAAAATGTAGAGAAATTGAAACAGATTACTCACAGTGGCAGAACTTGTTCTAAATATATTCTAATTTTCGAAAATTAAGCATAAATACATGTGTACTCACCTCTAAACTTTCCACAACTTTTTTTTACTTTGTGCGGTGACGTGAAATTCACAGCGGAAGTGACGAAAAGAGGTCAAATCATTCCTTTTGAAGAACATTCATATTCATAAGGTCCGGTCCAATCAAAGTTTGATAAATCGGAGAATGCAAAACAAAAATGAATCATGCATAAGGTGTCTCTCGATACTTATCGATATTTTTTGGTATCGGGGGCTTCGGGAAAAATGAAATGTTACCAAATGGGCGGAGCCTAAATACGCTTAAATACGCTTAGACTGAATGGTGACGCTGCAGCTTATATGCAAATGAGGCAAATCCGCGCGTGCTACCTTTCCGTCTATAAGTTTTAATTTGTCTATGGGTACACCCTACCAATTGGTCTGTACGTATGAGTATGCTGTTAATAGTAGGGCAGCCCTACGGTATAATTTTAATGAAAGATCTCACTATCGTTATTATCGGACAAATATAACCAGCCCTTAAAGTTTGAATTCAACTTAATATGCGTTTCACGTGCACGTGCCCCATTGAATATTTCGTTCTCTTTTCTTTTCTTTTGGATTATGCTTTATCTATACTGATCATTATTTCACGGTGTATTGTCAGCCTACAGGGACAAACGCGTGTAACTACTATTTTAGGTTAATTTGGCCAATAAGCGGTAAAGGTGTAAGGTATTAGTCCGTGGCGCTTGCTCACAAACAAGTAGTCATGTTACGCTCCCAACCGAGTCTTCAGTCTGCTGCTACGAGTAATCGAGCCGACAGCCTGGGGCTGCCACGGCGGGCTTGCGATATAGCGTACCAGTTCGGAGATATTGTATTACCGATTTCTCTTCCTCATTCAAGTTCAAGTTTAGGTCTGCATTAATATGTGAGTGAAGCCATTAAATACCATGATCCCAGTAAGAACATTATTTGCCTAAAATCCAACGAAGCATTGTGCTTTTCTGAAGGACATAGTTATGCGTTAAATAGATTATATTTCTTTCCCTAAGCCATTCTTTGTAAAGTGGAACTTTCGGTCACACACTTGACCAACTAATTTCACCCCATTGCCGGAAAATCAGATTACATTTTAATGATCTTTTTTTTAATACCAGTTTCTTACATCAAAAAGATTCCTTTTCTTTGGGAAGAAAAAAGTAATTTCCCAATCATAACGTTTTTACAGAGACATCTAAAAACGCCCTTTTTTGTGGTCACACACGGGACCGACCCAATTGTCACTTCTAAAAGAAAAGAATGTTCACTAATTTATGGAAATTTGCTTTCAAACTGTTCAGAGCAATCCCATTATACAGCAATGAAAAGTGGAAACTTGCACTCCAAGGGAAAAGCGAGAAAAGTAGATTTGAATACGAACAAGTAAGGCCTTTTTTCGTGCGAGGTCACACACGTGACCGACCTAATATTGACCTCTGAAAGAAAATGATGCACTCTCGTTTGAAATATTCACCCTCCATCTGTTTGGGTAAGATTGTTATTTAAATACGAAAAAATGAGAGATTTCGACTACAAGACAAATACTAGAAAATTAGGTTTAAATGAACTTTTTAAATGATTTTTGTCACACATGTGACTGAGAATGGCCCCCCTCCTCATTGCACTAAATTGTGGTGTAATATGAGTAAAGCAATTTCTTTTCTTTTTTTCAAAAACGAAGATAAGTTAGGAGCCTTACATTCTGTTCTCGGCAGAATAATAAGTCTGAAGACTTTAAGTAATATTTAGCTTCAAGAAAAAAAATCAAAATAATGATTACACTGTAAGTTATTTTTATTCAAAGAACCAAGCTCCTGTTTTACGTATAAAACTAAGTAAAAATAAGAATTTTAAACTCTCGAAACAATTATATAATAATTTAGTAGATAAAAAAATCAATACCCCAAATGTTGAACAGGTCTTCATACTTTAAAGGGTGACTAAATTAAAAAATTGATTGCCCATTTTTCGTAGGAAGGAGTCATCAGGAGCCAAAAAATATATATCACACACTTTTTTATGCATTCAGTCGTATTTCATAATCATTTGAAAAGTACATTTTTGCTGATTTACACAGTCATAAGCCCCGCCCCTAAAAAAAACCCATCGAGCGACATCATGATCACGTGATCTGTGACGTACGAGAAGTAAGGGAAAATATTCCACCAACCTATATACCGTGCGCGCCCGCAGGCCCCGGCAGCGCCCCGGCAGGCCCAGCCCGGTGCCGAGCATGACATTCACCGCATCGACCATTTGCATCGCATATTTTCGTGTGTTTAATTCCTCACAATAACTTTGATTTTGGGACACAATTTCATCAGTAATGCCAAATCGGTGTATAGTTGCGGGCTGTAGCAAGACCCCTATTAAAGATGATGTAAGCCTATACGTACATCATTTTCCTAAAGATGAAAATCTACGGAAATTGTGGGTCGCAACAGTATTCTCACGCGGGCAGAGTGGCAAGGGCCAAGCGAGTGGAGTACAATTTGCAGTGATCACTTTTCTTCTCCAGCAGCTTCACCCGCGGCCCCTTCCCCCGCGACCCCTTCACCATGCCCTGGCCTGTCTTCTGCGAGGGGTTCAAACATAATGGTCGAATTCCCCTTGCCACTGCACTTGAGCTTCTTCTCTTTCGGTATAGATAAATCATCTGATAAATCAGAGTTCGTATCTGGCTCAAAAAAGGCCTCCAAATCGGACTCGCGATCACTATCAATCTCTCTAAGTTACTCGAAGAATCCAGCCAAACATCTAAGTTCTGTGATAACTCCTTGATCTAAGTCAGTACTACCGCATAGCCAAGTATTGTAACTCCGAACAGATTGTATTACCGAACGTGTAAAGTTAAGCGCCTAAAATGGGTTTTCATACGCGTGGGATTACGCGTATGAAAACCACACTATTGATACCAAGGTTGTGTCTTTTTCCCATAGGTTTCACACGTTCGGAATTACGGTACCTTTTTCAAGGGACCAAAACGCCGCGTCGTTGGGAAGGGGTTCACTCGGAAGGGAATATCGTATTAAATCTACGTTGTCTTTTTAAAATTCCATCAACTTCTTTTTTTGTAGGACTTTGAGCATTCAATATGTATAGTTTGACAGATATTCGTTTCATATTTTATTTGCTATCGTTGATTTTCTGAAAAGTGTTCGGACACTGGATCAACCACCATAGTATATGTAAAGCGAAGTAAAAAAAGGCGAGAGTGAAAACAAACCAAACAAAAGCGTTCACCAGTCGCTTAGTACGAGGGGGAACATAGTTGCCGTACTAAAGATGTGTAGTACATAGCACAGACGCATAAAACGGCTGTGTACGCGTTTAAGACCAATGCAAAACTATCGTTCGGCAAGCTCAGATGTATGAGAACATTGTTCAAAGAAAAGTTAAAAAAACAAAACAAGAGCTGTATATTCGGGCAAAAGTGTTCACTGATCTTAAAGAAAATATATTGATAATGATTATTCACTCCTTAGACTGTATTAATTAATTTCCCTTTTTCATAAATTGTCTGTTGAACAGAGGGGTCAAATACCGCATTCTGTGTACAATGTTACATTGCCGCAGCCTGTAGATCTTGTGCCTCTTACTCTTCATACGTCACTTGGGGGTGTGACGTCAATTAGCCAATCAGCTCACGAGTTTTAAGGAACGGTCCCAAAACCTCTACTTTTCCCCCTTTTTCGCCAAAACGAGACATAATTTTGACAATCAATTGCCAGATTCGTGATTTGAATGCAAAAATACATGGAAACAGCACCCTTTTTCTCTCTAATTTAGTCACCCTTTAAAAGAGTTTGAACTGGAAAAAAAGAATTGGAAAGAAAAAGTTACTTTGATTATTAAAGGAATGTCGTTAAGTCCAACTTTCTTTTTCTTCAAATTTTTATATAAGCTATGATGTCTATTGAATACTTATTTTGTTTTAACCCATAGACTACGGGAACCGGGTGGCTCCTGTATTAAGCCTATGAGAGTTAAAGAATTCAGTAGTCAACGGGTTAAATTGTCAGAATCCCCACTTTGCTATTGTAATGCTATTGAAAATTATTATCATTTGTTTCATGATTGTTATTTTTCAAGATTCTTTTTGAGTAAATTTAGTAAATTTTGTATTGATATCGAAATAACTGTTAAAAATGTTGTAGGTAGATAAGGGGAAAATGAATGTAAGCATATTGCTTTTTTATTATCAATTTAGGCACACGTACAATATATAAAGAAAAAACAAAAATTAAACTTTGAAGACGTTTTTGACGAATTCATAGAAGAAATAAAATGGAGATAAAAAATCAATAAGGATGTGTTCTGGAAAAAACTGTGGAAAGAAAATGACAGAATTTAAATAAAGAATAGTATGTAAAAGGAACTTCTGTTTGTAACTTTTTGAAGTTAATGTATTTGCTTTGTTTGTTTGTTTTTAATGACATGTATCTGTATGCAAGCTTGATTTGATCCAAAAAACACTGCTTTCTGCTTTATAAAAACTGCTTTCGAAAAATAAACTCAAGGGCAATTTCAAAGGCCTATTGTACTGCCCATAGAAATCTTGTTCGGATTACGTAATACGCCATTGTAATGTTCGTACATTTCTAAAGGTGATAGACAGGGCTATTGAAATTGTCTTGAGTTTATTTTTCGAAAGTAGCTTTTATCGTGTTAAAAAAATAAAAATAAAGACTTGTCATTGCTCACTATATATGTGATTATAGTCTTACAATCTGAGCATCTTATTTTTTTTCTTGTTTGTCGATTTTGAAGTGAATCCCCCCACCCGCCCCTTGCTCGACACATACAGATCAAGCCGAGCCCCCCCCCCCTTTTTTGGAAATGTTATCATCATCATTATCGTTATTGTTTTGCTTGTCAGATATTTCTCACTGCACCCGACTCAAGATGGTCGGTAGAATTACTGGAATCTTGTTCCCCGATTCCTAGGAAAAACTACAATCGGGAAAAATTCTTCCCCCCCCCCCCCTCCGCATTTTAGACAACCATGGATCCGCCCCTTTTCCCGACGCCCCCGGTAATGGAAATGTTAGCAAAAGACATGCCGTGGTATTGTGGAGAGTAAATGGAGGAAGTTGTATGGTTGTCGACCAAACGATGTTCGTATTTGATAACACCGACAATTTATCTCCAAAGCCCGCCTGAGGCAATACATCTTAATTTACTCCGTCTGCAAGTCAATACCAAGTATTTTTAGAAAGCCAGCCCTTTCAGAGCATTACTTAATCGATTAAGACAACTTCGAATCGATGTTATGAAAGGGAAATTATCCTCTTACTGCACAAGTCTGTCGAATGAACACAGACTATTTTAGATAGGCACATCATAAACCCACACTCACACTTCGAGGCACGCACACACCTAGCGTGCACTCTACTTTTATTCAAAGATAGAAAACAGTCTGTTAACTAAAACACACACCGTTTTATTAACGCACACAACAAAAACCACACTCATCAACTTAGCTGTAAAATTAAAGATTATTCCATAGTTTTAATGAAGACAATAGCATCGACTTCTGGGAACTATTACAGTCAAAAACATATTTCTTCCCACTGTAATGCATCAGAATAAGGATTAAATTTCAATGAAACAGTAACAACTATAATAATAACAATAATGATAATAATGATAATAATAATAATAATAATAATAATAATAATAATAATAATAATAATAATAATAATAATAATAATAATAATAACTCTTATTCCAGCGTTAGCGGGAATCCTTGTATTTTAGCCTATTGTTATCATAAGCCTTAACGCACGGTCGCTTTCGCCGTAATGTTGAATTTCTATTGTGACGGAATAAACCGCATTTACAGGATTTCCCCTAACGTAGGAAATAATGTTGTAACATCAATAATAGTAACTATGATAATAATAATGATAATAATAATATTAATAATAATAAAGATAATAATAATAATAATAATGATAATAATAATAATAATAATAATAATAATAATAATAATAATAATAATAATAATAATAATAATAATACTAATAATAATACTAATACTAATAATAATAATAATAATAATAATAATAATAATAATAATAATAAAAATAATAATAACAATAATAATATAACTAATAATAACAATAATGACGACGATAATACTACTACTACTACTGCTACTATTACTTCTAATAATAATAAAACATGAGAGGAAGATAGTACTTGTGGTGCAGCCTACCTAATAATGATATCATTATTAAAAACAGTAATTATAGTGGATTCTTGTATAGCGCTCATGTCTGTTACGCTTGACCCTCCTAGCGCCCCGATATTGTTATTCATATAATAGTCTCCTACAGCGTAAAAACAGTGTGAAACCAACGTGGAAACTGCAAAAACAGAGCGAACATCTTGGAGGTTCACAAGCCAAAGTATCTCATGCTCATTATGAGTGGACCATCCTCATTAATGTCACTGTTGGGGGGGGGGGGGGGGGTAGCATACACATATAAACAACCTGCCATCATTATAAAACCACGGTTGCTCTTATAATCAGCTCATTATGTTCCTAATTATAAAGCCATGTTTACCAGGCATGTGACCGAAGTCACAATTTGAGCAGCAGATTTCCCCAGTTTTCGACTTGAATGCTCTTTACAGTACATTACGAATTTTGTTTTACAATTTACAGATGTCTATATCGATAAAGTGACTACGATGAAACCCCTTCGGATTACCCACTTCTAATATCCTAGTCGACAGAGATAAATCCCATATGGAAAATCCACGAACAGGATTTTGATTTAAAGAAAATTTGCTTGTATTAATTACCTAAACTTATCTCAATTTTTCTGTTCAATCAATGTCTTCGTCAGAAAGAACAGAACACTACCTTTCAATAATTTCAAAGTCTGAAATAGAAACTAATAAGAATTTCTTTTGGCATGCTACAACAATGAAATATTTTAAATTCTTTGAGTAATATTCTGTTAATTTTTGTTCTTCTGATGTTTGAGCCTTCAGTGTCCAAGGAATTGTGTTTTAATTTCTTCTCTAATATAATTGAAAATGTATTACGTAATAGTTGAGAATGGGAAAAGGGCACTTATATCCGTTTTATATGTAAACTTCTTCTGGCATAAGAAAAACAAAACAAAACAAAGACAAAAACAAAACAAAAACAAAACAAAACAAAAAAACGACAAAAATGTAGCAGGCCTCCAAACCGAACGTGTGAAATTGCCCTTGAACATGTTGAAGATTAACTAATACTGTAAACCAAATAAACTTTACATGCAAATGCCAACCTTTTCTTCTTCTTTTTTTCTTAGTTATTTATATCAATAGACCTGAAATCATGGGCTCCATCCATTGGGCGTGTTGATCATTAACTCTTCGTTGGGAAAATAAAAATGACAAAAGGAATGGCTGGTTGTAACTTATCCTCTATTCATAGAGAGTTAATAATCATGGAGGAATGTTTTGGGGGTAATCGGTAGATAATCACAAACTCGATCCAATATTATATGGACCTGGCATTCTTAATTGCACGAATATCATTTTAATGAGCATCAAAAACTCACTTTGCTGTGTCTAAATATAGCTTAATTGTTGATAAAGCAGTAGCGAATGGAGGAGCGAAGGATATAATGACCTCAAATATATATGTAAATTTATATATAGTACATGTACTCTTCAAGGCTGGTCGCTTTATAGGCATCATAGAATATAGTCATAGAATCGGTCCCTTACGTTTTATATATATATATATATATATATATATATATATATATATATATATATATATATATATATATACCTTTAAGACAATGAAAGTGTATCCACACAGTTAATGCATTTTATCCAGTAAGTTTTATGTTTCATTTTATCAAATTTTCGACGCTCCCTGGCCTCTTCTTCAGGAGAACGAAAAAATGGTGAGGTATTATACAAATAATTGAAAAAGTTATATTATACAAATGACTGAAATAGTTATAGATCCTCAGTCAGATCTCTAAGAGAGAGGGTTTCTATAAAGCAACCTATATCTGACTGAGCGCCCTATAACTATTTCAGTTATTTGTATGCAATCTTATCGTTTGTCGCTCTCCTAAAGGAGACGGCTGGGATTGTAGAAAATCCGAGAAGAAAAAAAAAGCCAAAAAAAAAAAAAAAAAAAATTACTGGCTAAAATGCATAAACTGTGCGGATACACTTTCTTTGTCTTTGTCTATGTCAATGCCAGTACGTGAAATATGAACACACACATACATGGTAGTAAAGTCAGAGTTCTGCTTTAGTAATATTTAAAAATAGATTTAAAATTATTAACGAATTCCGAATTTCTACTCTCTCACGGACTTTGTTAGTCATTTCGACTTCTTCATATATGAGTGCGTGTGTGTGTGTGTGTGTGTGTATATATATATATATATGTATGATACACATTATATTATTTATTATTAATGTTATTATCATCATTATTATTATTATTATCGTTATTAGTATTATCATTATCGATGATAAATATGTCACCGGTCTTTTACATGTTTCATGAGTGTGAATGTGCAATAATTTAATTATTTGAAACGAACTCCAATGTATTGAATGTATTGAATGTATTGAATCTGTTTAAGACTTATGATTGTTTGCCTATAATCAGTAATCTATACGAAGTATTATATTTTAATTCATTTTGCCCATCATTTTGGGGCAACATTTATTTCGATTTGTAATCATATCCCGAAATATCTAATCCATTTAAAATCTATGTTTATCCTTTTAAACACTGATTAAATCAAAATAGTAACTGGAAGGGCAACGTTGATCATAAAAGAAGGTATAGAAAAAAAATCGCAGGCGCGTGCTCGTTCATGCCATGATCGACGGTAACTCACCCTGTAGACAAACAAGCTGATGATAGAACCTTGCAGTACCGTTATAATGGGAGATGGGAGAGAGATGGGATCCCTGCCGGAAAGAACACAGTGTCCCACAGTGTGTTAACAGTGTGTTCACAGTGTGTTCACATAGTCGACTCTGTGAAGATGTGATTCACAATGTTAAAACGCTCCAATTTAACAGTGTGAAGATGATTTCACACTGTGGACACCTCCACAGTGTGGTTTACCAGAGTGTTCACATAGTGATGTTCGATTTCACAGTGTGAATTTACTCGCTCACAATGTGAAGATGTGATTCACAATGTTAAAACGCTCCAATTTAACAGTGTGAAGATGATTTCACACTGTGTTGCACACTGTGTTTCACACTGTGGGACACTGTGTTCTTTCCGGCAGGGATGTCTGAGAAAGATTGAGTGAGTGGGAGAGAGAGAGGGGTGGAGGATCAGACAGAGGAACAAAAGGCACAGAAAAAGAGGATGGGGAGTCATCCTATTTCCGAATAAATACCTCCTAAAAAAAATTATATATATATATATATTATATCTCATCACATATCTAAATTTAACATGGTTCAACCGATTGGTACATACATCCACACCTCTCTCGCTATATATATTATATATATATTTATGTGTGTGTATGTTTTTGCTTTGCCCATGATATAAGAAAGAAGTATGTCCAGTGATTTTAATCAATTTTCTGTCTCCACGCTCTATTGACAAGAGTGATTTTCGGTCAGTCAGATTTCTTGTTCAATAATTCTTCACACTCCAATACAACGTGTATAAACGACGAAGTGCAAATATGACATTTCAGAACCGTACAAGAAGGCCTTGCAAAGAAGTTCAGAAATAGAAAGCAAGAGAGGGACTTGTAATGTTTTGTAAAGTAAAAAGAGGAAAGGTTAAAAGGAAACTATCATATCAATTCCTAATGATTAATCTTTTCGAAGCTATCAAGTCCTTTTTCGAGATTTTGACTTATGATATTAAATGAAACATACATCAATCAGAAGCAAAAACATCACAAGTGTACCAGTTCAAACACCTATGGAACAACATAAATCGACATGAAGAAAAGAGAAAGAGAGAGAGAGAGAAAAAAAAAATAAGGAGAAAAGAAGAAGAAGAAAGGTTAAAGAGAAACTTGCAAAGTTTAAAATGGAAAATCAATATATAGCGCAGAAGCTAGAAAACAAACTTCTCATTATATTTTTTTTTTAATCTCCTTTTTCGAGATTTCGAGAAAGGATATTGAAATAGGGAACACTCTTTTTAACATATTCAGGTTATCAATCAACATGTTATTTGTTCATTAAAACACAGGCACAAAAGAGGAAGTATTGAAAAACGACGTTTCGTGTTGCTGTATATGAAACTGTCGCATCTGATACAAAATATATACCTAGAAACGAGTCATAAATAGGTCAAACGACATGAGTTGAATTACATCTGCAAATATAGTATGAGATCAAAGCTGTCATTCTGTCAAATCTAATATATTTTTGCGGAGATAGGGCTGATACTGCCTTCAAGCCATATTTATGTACGGCTGTCTATAGAGGCGCCAAAAAGAAGCGACTTGCTTTCCCGATCTCGAGCTAATTTTCAGGAGTGGGAGACAAGCGGAATCCGCCGTTGTATTGCCTGTCTCCTTGGCAAAAGCGTTAAAGAGAAGTTTGGGTTCTGGGAAAGGTGAAAAATAATTTGCGACCATTCTTATTCTCTTTATATCTGTTTGGAAAAACATTATAGTAGAAATTTCCCCCTGAACATGACTGCTCTTCAAATGCCCGGGCATTCGAAATAATATCATGAGAAATAGCTGAATTTCTGTGTGCAGGAAAATAATGTTGTTGTTTTTTCAGCGAGATTGGGTCAGTTTATTATCATTTTGAAGATTCCTAAATCTCACAGTATAATTGATTATACAACCATTCTTGTGTACACATGATCAACCTTTCCCAAATGCTGTGAGACATTTCTTTTATAATGTTATCGCATGACCAGCACTCAACTTTATCTTTAACATGTTTAAGAACATAGCATGGCCTGCTTGTACAATTTACGGTTGGAGATATTATGAGTGGCATGTTCTAAAAATAGATAGCCAGCAGATTGTTTTACCAGAAGCAGCGAGACATATTAGTCAAAATCATCTATAAAAAAGATGTTTGTCTCATGTTGGCATGGTTGGAGGCAATAAATACATACATATAGTGTAGTGATGGCAAGAGGCAAACTATTAACCCTTTCAGGACAGGAATTACTTTAGGGCTAAATTTATCACATTTTATTCTTCAAATTGGCAACAATAATATTTTTATGTTAGTGCTACATGGTTCTAATGAGGTGTAATGACGTTGAAAAAAAATAAACATGGTTGAAATTTTGTCGAAAAGTTTAAGAAATTGCTAATTTTGGTAAAAAAACAATGATTTTGAACATCTCAATGTGTTGCTAATGTGAGAACTTTAAAGCTTATTCTTGTTTTAAAAAGTCCTGCCATCAAACGCAATAATTATGGTCATGTAACAAAATTGGGCATAGTATGTTGATAATTTTTTGCTCTTTCTACTCATGCATCTAGTATACTTTTTAGAGCTCTGAATCAAAAGTTATTGAGCCAAACCACAAAATGTGGTCAGTTGTCTCGAAAGGGTTAAGGAATCAGATAAATCTAACCTATATTTACCGTGACAGCAATATCTAAATACTCAATGCATTGTTAATTCGCAGGATACGTTCTGGATGCGTCTTTGCAAACAATAACAACAGTAACAACAATAATAATCACTCCAGATCTGTATCACCGGAGTGGGATGAAGGGACACATTAAGTTTTAAAATCATGATGCTTACAATAGACAATGCTTTTAAACGAAAACATCAAGAAGGATACGTGAAGAAAACATTCCATTCAGGACATGAAACGCCCGACAGCTACATGATACCACAATCTTAACTGGGGCGGGGGTGGGTGGGCTCGCACCAAATTTGCCGATAAGTTGGTCGATTCGGAAGATCTTGAACAAGAATAAAGATCCTAAGATTTTTAAATTTTGTCGAACAAGGGGGAAATGCTCCTTAGATTTTTACGTCTGCCGAGAGAGCTTTGATCTTTTTATTTGCTTTCTACACCAAGAACCAAAAACAAAACAAAAAAAAGGCAAACAATTACAATTGATTTTAAAAATGATGATGACAATAATCCAAGACTCCAAATGTGCCGACAGAAACTTTGAACGGGGGTGTTTACAACCTACCACCTTCTTCCCCTCTTGGGCATGTTGGGTGCACCCTTGGACTGGTTATGATAGGGGGCACAACCCACGCATCCCCCCCCCCCCTCGCACAATCCCCTCTAGTGACGCCCCTGGATATACCAAAGTCAAACTGCAAGAGCAGAGTCATCCACACACAGAGTTTCGCCAACTCGCTTTCAGTTGGACACAACATCATGAACATGGCATATATTCCTTTGTTGCATGTTTGCCTAAGAAGGCAACACATGCACCATAATGTTGCCTACCAATGCCTACTGGAGCGGAGTTGGACAAATACTGTGTATACATATACAAGCATGGCTGTGAGCTCGAGAGGGAGACGGCGACTTCAGGTTCTCATTGGGCTTACATCCACCGAACTTCATGAGAGATTAAAAAGGGCTGACTCCCAAGCCTGCGGTAGGATAATCCTTTATCCATTAGAGCTAGCGATGGACAAGCGAAAAGCCTGATGGATGCTGAAAGGGAGTATGGCGGACGTGTATCTATAGCAGGCAATCTCTATACAAGAAAGCCGAATATTCTAATAAAAGCTATAGACGATTTAGAACAGAGATATATGATACCTGCAGATAGATAAACAGAAAGATAAACATACCTTGTTCAAAAGTAAAGAATGAGAGATGGCACGATGATAGTAATATACATTATATATTTTCGTCTAAATCAGGTAAATACACACAACTGTAACTATCTCGATAGATCAACAGGTATATACATGTAGACAATGCATATTGTGCAGATAGACATATATATATATATATATATATATATATATATATATATATATATATATATATTTATATATATATTTATATACACATATATTGTATATAATACAAGCCCTGCTCTTTATGTATCATCATTCCACGGCAGGACAAATTTCACTTATTTGTAATACATCACATCAAGAACAGCATACATAATAAAGTGTAAAACAGATTGGCCCGAATTCACAAAGGAGGTTTGGTTTAAACCATGGTTTAAACCCCCTCCTGGGTTTTTTAAGCGTGCGTGCGCACTGAATCCGATCCAATCATATATTTTCTTTGAGCGTGCGCATGGACACTGTGCGCTTATTTACGCTTATTTTATTACTTACGGAGGTTTAAACCTTACCCATGGTTTAAACCTTCTTTGTGAATTCGGGCCATTAAGATCCAGGACTAAACTACCATGATACCATGGATACACTCCTAAGTAAAGCTAAAGTTTAACATTGAAAAACAAAATATTCTGGATTCATTCAACGCCTAATATATATATATATATATATATATATATATATATATATATATATATATATATATATATATATACGATGTCTCTAAGCGCTTTAAAGATAAGTAATTACCCCGGTCATTCGATTCATGACTTGCCCTATTCCAGCCAGGCGCGTTTTACAGCCGCTCACAATGCTGATCAAACCACCGTGACTTTCTCATCCTACCGGGTACCTTTTTTAAAAACACCTGGGTGGAGAGAAGCAATGTAGATGAAATGTCTTGCTTAAGAACATAAGTTCCATGCCGAATATCGAACGCAAGACCTTCGCATCTACAGTCAAGTGCTTAAAGCTCATATACAGTCTCGGCAGCAAAAATCATACTGGCAAGAAACTTATCTAACATAGTCACATACTATTCTCCTTTTATCATAAGACACATGTACGAGATTATTTAACATTCCATTCACGATTTCGAAATTTTAGTGTAAATATCTATAAGAAACGCTTGGTAACGGCTTTTCACTGACTCACGCTGAGACCATATCCACCTGAAGGTTCCCCACACAATAAACCCAGTGCTTCGCACTATGTGTAGCGTATTCTATAACACACAGCAATCCTCATGTGAGTTGTGTGTGGCCGTTGTTCGAATTTACATCCCCTCTTTTTTGGGCCAGGGATTTTTATTCATTTCACCTCTAATTCGATAAATATTTCACTTGAGGAGGAAAAAACTTCACAGCATCTTAGTTATGTCAGTACCCTGCTATTTATTAAGTAAAATCAAAGAAATCTCACGAAAAGTTTTTGAGGGCTTCCCAAAACTATCTAATACCTTTAACTCTTACTGTATCAAGGGGTTTAGCTCTCTTCAAATTGTACCAAAATGTGATCAATGCTTACTTTTTCAAATGTCTGCAATTCATTAAACATCTATTATTTCACAAAATATTGTGTACAAAACTTGTAGGAAATTTATTACCATTTCTTTTGATACCAAACATTATTACTTTACCCAACTTTGTGCATAAGAATTATTGAAAGTTACATTTCAATTTCTTTTTTGTCCATCATTTTTTGGTTTCTCATTTGTTTACTATTGTTTAATGTTGAAATAAGGTAATATCTTTGTAAAAATCTGCAATTTTCTGTGAAAATATCTATGTTAGCATATAATTAAAATTATAATTATAATCATATATTTAAAATGCTTGATTTATGGTCAAAAGTTTGATATACATTGACCACCATATACCTTTCCTGTGGTCAAGCAATTGGTGAATGAAAATGACAAGTCTATCTGTCAGTCTGTCACATATTTATGTGACATCGGCACTGAAAGAGTTAAACCATTTGATCGACTACGACACCTCTACATAAGATATAAGAATATCTGAAGTTAAACGAAATCCTGCTGACAAGCGGTGAAAAGGGAAGGAGAACGGGTTATCAGAGTATGATGATCACGGCATAATTATCTTCAGGGGCTCTGCCTGCTCCTGCATAATAGAACAATTATTTACAAGGTAACAGTTGTGGCTCACTCTGTAAAATAAATCTCAACCATTTCAAAAGTAGCTACATACAAATGAGCTCATACGTCAGGCAAAATTTATGAAACACAAGCATGACTCTTTACGATGCTTATCCCTATTACGGCAACGTTCTAAAAATGACATTCACCGAACATGATCGGTTGCATGTTTATCTTTAGCTAAGATTTAGAAGTGATTTATCAATGTCGAGTAGATGACTGTTCTTAAAGGGTTAGTGCAACATTTTGGTCCGGTCTTGTCCGGTCACATTGTCGTTTTCTAAATTATTTTCTGTTCAGAGTCATACCGACAAAGCGTGAGACAGTGAAAATGATTATTTGTGCTACATTTGAATGGAGTATAGGAATATATCTACATTTTCTTAAAAACCATTCCCCGGCAGTGAAGAAACATAATCTGCCTCTCTCGAAGAACACTGAAATCATAACAAACGTCATCCTGAGTGACTTTCAAGCTCACGAGGTACTCCGTTTGTCAAAATAGTGTCTTCAATATTTCAAGAGATATTCGAAGATGCTGCACCAGTCTTTATTTTACTTTTTAACATTCTCTTTGTTGTTGTTGTTATCAAATTGTTTTTCTTGTTCACGCTAAGGTTACAACCCGAGCCAAATCAATCAAAGAAACATGGGATTTGACCCCAAAACATGAAATACGAGATGAGGGGTTCGAGGTGCGAAAGAGTATGAAAACATCACAACACGAGTTTGTTTGGCAATGGCTCTCGAGATTCTAATTCTCCCGCTGTACTTGAAGAAGTTGTCCCTACGTAAAGAGAAAGTTAAGTTCTCGGAAAGGAGAAAAAATATTTTGTGAGTTTTCTCATTCTTTATCACAGAAGAAATGTCCTCTGAAATGTCCTCAAACGCCCTTTTATTCGAAAAATGACGAGAAATAGCTGAAGTGTTCGGGCCGAACATGCATGCCTGATGTGTGTGCAGTCCCATATACCAATTTTTGTGCAGTGTGTGTGCTTTTCAGCAAGATTGGGTCAATTTTTTTTGGGATGATTCCAAAACCTTACAGTATGCATGTAATTATACACCCAGTGTTATGTAGACATTATCAACTTTTCCCAATTGCTTTGAGACAGTTTCTTTCCCAATGTAATCGCCGCGACCAGAACTAAACTTTATCTTTAAAGATAGGGTACTAGTGATGCAGTAACATTGTGAAAGAAACTGTCTAGAGTCCCCGTTCTTAAACTGCGGCCCGCCAAAAATATTGAGATGAAAATATAGAAATAGAATAAAAAGGTATTTTTTCATGATCCTGAATGATTATATTCCATTTCAAATTCAAAATGACATCAAATGCCGTTAACTGTTATACCATATCTTAGTTTATGTTTGGAAAATGCATAATGAGAAAAAATAGGATGATAATGATTCATTAAACGAGAATGGAGATCTTTAAGTGTAAAGTCCAAACTCCACTGAACGTATATCATTGGGATGTGCATATGGATGGAACATTCTTAGAAAAATGTGCCGCTTAGAACCTTTTTTTGTTTGTTCGGTATTTAGAACCCTACTAAAAAGGATTCTATAAATGATTTTTTATGTTTTCATGTATCTTGTACAACCAACAATGGTTCTTAAGACCCATTTTAGAACCCTTTAGAAAATGGGCTAGTAATGGCCAATGTAACCTTAAAAGGTTCCAAATGTGGGACAAGAAAAGGTTTTAATCAGCACAATTTTTTTCTAGGGGTGAACGGATGAAGGCGGGGACTGACCGCCCCCCCACATACACAAGAAGGAAAAAGTTTTACAAATCACAGTTTATTAGGGAACTTGCCGTCTCATGTTCTAGCAGAGAAATGCTTTCTTTGTAATTCTTATCTAGCCTTTTAATGATTAAATTATATTTTCACTGCATGAAACCAAGTGTAATTTTTTCCTATCTCTCTACGCTCACTCACAAAAATTAGAAACTGGAGGGTTGATCAACCTGGAGAAGTCCACCCTAGCTACGCTATAAATGCAAGACAGTAAGGACAGTAATACTTTGAAGCTCGCGACGTAATTTCAGAAATATTTTTGGCCCACGGATACAAATAATTAAGAACCCGGGGTCTAGAAGTTGTATGAAACATACAACAATGTAATAAATTTGTATATATCAAACTAACAATACAAAGATAAGGGTATTAAGAAGAGTACAAAAATAATTTACACAAACGGATCACTATTGACTTAATAGATTTTATCATTTTCTTTGCATCACATGCCACTCTTGTCTGTGGGTGTAAAACATGTTGAAATGATTTATCTCGCCGTATCTACAGTAACTGTTCAGCTTGTCATCTGAGAAGGTATATAATTCATAATCTAGGTAATGAATAATTTGGTATCTCTTGCTATGCTTCCCAGGTTCCAGTTTACTCCTCGGTGAATAATTCGTATCGCACGTAACTGCAACATTAGTAACAATGGTGCAATAACGACGTTTTGAAATATGCATCTAACATGATTAATTCAGTACATGTATACAAATCAAAGGCTTTTTAAAGCTCATAGACAGTCTCGGTAGCAAAGATCATACTGGCAAGAAACTTATCTAACATAGTCACATACTGTTCTCCTTTTATAATAAGACACATGTACGAGATTATTTAACATTCCATTCACGATTTCGAACAAATCTTAGTGTAAATATCTGTAAGAAACGCTTGGTAACAGCTTTTCACTGCTTCATGCTAAGACCATATCCACCCGAAGGTTGGCCGCAAAATAAACCCCAGCGCTTCGCACTATGTGCAGTGTATTCTATACACACAGCTAGCAATCCTCATGTGAGTAGTGTGTGTGGCAGTTGTTTGAATTTACATCCCCTCTTTTTTGGGCCAGGGATTTTTATTACTTTTCACCTCTCATTCAATAAATATTTCACTTGAGGAGGAAAAAACTTCACAGAATCTTAGTTCTGTTAGTATCCTGCTATTTATTAAGTAAAATCAAAGAAATCTCACGAAAAGTTTTTGAGGGCTTCCCAAAACTATCTGTTACCTTTAAAGATAAAGTTGAGGCAAAAGGTTGATCAGGGAGTACATAAGAATTGGTGAATGCTGTGAGGTTATGGAATCACCAATTGAGAAGGAATCGAACCAACCTTGCGCGACAATGCTGGAGGTCGTGTGCACTGCACACATGTGGCATGAATGTTTGGTCCAAACTTTACATTTCTCGTCATATTTTGAATATGACGGCATTTGAAGAGCAATTCTTTTCAGGAGACAATTCTAGTATGATATTACTCTAAACTGACATAAAAAGTACGAGAAAAAAAAGAAAGAAAGATCGCCCGTTAATTCAATGAATTAAAAAACAGCTATAACATGTAAAGGCCTTTTTTTCTTTTCTTTTTTTTAGATTTCCTTATTAGGGCGAACTTGACTAACTTCATCAAAGGCAATCACTTTGGAGGGGGTGAAAAAAAAGAATGTTGCGCTGTTGAGGGTTAAAGTAGGGACATAATAATAAAAAAAGGGTGAAAACATATGGTTCATATTATTATGATATATTACATACCAATATTGTATGAGGAAATCAAACATTTATCTAAGGTCCTCGTAAAAGCTAGTTTTATGCGAAGACTCGAGTTACGGTACTTTTGGAATTACGCCCTTCTGCAGCAAAAGGGGCAATAATCCCCTGCATCCTTTCACTCTCATTGATTTTACACCTTTTACCACCATCCTTTTCTTGCTCTGGCTTCACAGGAACCACCCCCCCCCCCCCCCCCGTCGCCCCCTCCCCTTCATCCAGCAGATTGAAGTACCCTCCAGAGCCATTATGCTCGATCACCGCCCCACCCCCCCCCCCATATTCATATACCCACGAGGGCCCTACGCCACAACCCCTGCTCATCCAGCAGGTACCCTAAATAGCCCTTACGCCAAAGGACCCCCCCCCCCCCTCCATCATGTCCATATTAACATACCCACAAGGGCCCTCCCCAGATCCCCCCCCCCCGTCCAGAAGGCTGATGTACCCACAAGGGCCCTACCCCAGAGCCCTACCCTTCCCTTCCAGCAGATTGATGTACCCCCAAAGTGCCATCAGGCCGGGTCTCAGACCAGACATGGCGACACACGTTGTGATACATTAGGCTTCAATGACTCTCATTGCCCAATCAGCTAATTTATAATGCATGCGCTGCTTCGCTGGGACAAAATATGAATCTTCTAAAGTGGTTTCCATTTTGAAGCTCTCGTAAAATGCCGCTCTTTACTAGCATCAAATCAAGCAATGGGGGCATGCAGTTGCTAGTCCTTCAAACCAAATATTTGGTTACAGAACCAACATGAAATGCAAAATGAAATGATCAGTATTTGCTCTATACGGGTCAAATTCGTCAAAAATATCATGTCGATATGTAACTACTGGAAATGCGTTTTGAACAAAACATTAATGTCATCAGCGAGTGTATTTGATGTTAATATAATCTTGAATATTTATTGAATAACAGACGACATTTTCCAGTGTACTTCCACTCATTGTGCTTGCAAATGACTCCACCCCCCCCCCCCAATCATTTCTGGAAAGAAAAAAATATCTCGTCAATATCTGACCTCCTAAAACGTAATTATAGTCCATTTTATTTTCATATTATCGTCCTTTTTTGCTTTTCAGAACCTGATTGTTTGCAAGGACAACCATAGTAGAGTTAATGCACTTCATAGAAGACTGTCCGCATTTCGGCATTATGCAGCAGTGGAAATAACGCTACAAATGGACGATAATTTCGTTTCAGGTCAGCAATTGATAACGGGATTTCACTTAAGGGGATAACACCTTATTCCGCGTTGAGCCCCGGGTAATAAAGTTTCCGGCAAAAATAAATCCGCGTTTAGAGAAATAAATAGGATGAATGAGTACCATGGGAAAACGAAACGAACTGAAAAACAATATTTCTGCTTCAGGCAGTGTAATACGTGTATAATAATTTTATTCAGGTCAGTTAGATTGTTAAGGGAATATACTTTTTTTTCATATAATATAGGGAAAATGTCATTTTTTTTCTTACTTTTCGAGCTTATATGAACAAAACATTTGCGAAAAGGGAAGAAGATATTAAAATCATGCAAATAATTATGTAAAGAAGTTATATTAGGCCTACTGAGAGCTTAATTGCTGAATTACAAGCATGGGTCTCCATATATTAGTACTGCCAATCTGCAATACACTATAGGTGTATATAAAGAGAAATTTATGACAAAGAAAAGCTTCATCGGAATCAGAAACATAATTGTTTTGTGATATCACCTATATATCCCTCATCACAAGACTGTTGCATAAGGAGTGTACACGTCAACAAGAAAATGAATAGTTTTACTAGAAAAGCCGTTTCTTGCCGTCTAGTTCACTTTTCCTGCTGACGTCATCGAATAGTTCATTTTTTCCCCATCATCAGAGGGAAAAAATGAACTACTAGTATTCGATGACGTCAACGGGAAAAAATGAACTATTCGTCCCCCCCCCCCCCCATCCACTCGCGACGCGAAGGAAAAAAAAAAAAAAGCAGCTGCTCAGCCTGAGCGCGTATTACATTGTGACGACATTTATTTGCGCGTATCTATTGTTTTAGGCATGCACCGGTGCGTGATGATGTCATCACTACGCGTCTGATATCCAGGAAAATTCACCCCTTCTTAATTAAAACTGTTTGTGTATACGTGTGCGGTATATCATACCCTACAGTGCAGATGATCAAGTAGATGAGAAGAATTAAGCTTTTGTTCAAGATGACGGATATAAAACAAATATACAATGACTCTTTCTCGGAACAAGCTAAAACTATTCGTACTCAAGAACACCAAATAGTATATATTATTCTCCCTCGGGACGATGGCCCTCGGGAGAATAGTACTATTTGGTGTTCCTTCGATGCGAATAGTTTTAGCTAGATCCTCGAGTGCCATTGTATAATTGTATACTAAAATAGTAAGCAAGATAAGGGAAGACAAACACACACACACACACACACGCACACACACACACCCACACCAACACACACAGGTCATATAGGCCTACATTGATCGCGCTATGAAATTTAGATAAAGGACAAACGGTAAAGTAAAAAGCCTGTAATGCAAGGTTTCGCTTAAAGAAATGCCGGGGTTTGGGATTAATAAATCAATGGTCGGGTCACCATTACCCTGGATATGGGGATCAGCGATCAATAAATTAGGCACATAGAGGTACGGTGTCTTTAAAAGGTCAACACTGAACGGTAATAGCCTTCTTCATTTCCCTCGATTCGTACATTGACAATGACCAAGGCATAAATCAAGTGTATATTCTTTGTTGTATTTTCTCACCACATAAATCAAACAATCTCTTCACGTATTTTATGAATGTTGCAAATTTCTGATGAAGCATGAAGGATGCAAGGCTTCAATCTTCAATTGTTTATACGTTTTCTTTTCATGTACAAACGTTTGGAGAGGCAAGCATTGAGGGCCAGAGGGACGGTATACATTTAGGCGTACCCTGGCTTTTCGCCATCGAATCGTAAGGCTGCATCTCCAAAAGGTAAGATGAGAACTAAACGTACACGTTTAATATAAAGTTTTGGGACAGGAAAATAAAGCATGATTTTAAAGTACTCGGGAGAGGGGAGGGGGAAAACAACAGTTACTAAAACAGAGGAAGCACTCTTAGCATTTTATGCTGAAAAATACTGAATCTAATTTAAGTGAATGGTGATCATAACAGGTGATACGAATATTAGCTGATGGTCACCTGACATCTAAAATAAAGCCGTATAACGATAAAGAGATCTTTCATAAAAGGTACATACTCGAGCTGCCCTACTACTTAACAGACACGAGCATTCTGACGCATACACGTAATACAGTAAGAGAGTTCCATTAATAATCAAAACCTCCGTTATCGTTATCGTTATCGATATCGGAAAAATGTAACCAGACCTTAACGTGACAGTTACGGGGTCTAGCTAGAGTCATAAGAGTGGAAATTAAAAAAAAACAAAAACAACAACAACAACGATAACATCAGAGTGTCCACTGACATGATGCCTTCTGATCTGGCAATACGTCGTGTTACGTGGCTTTACGTAGCACTACGAGGTGTTACTTGGCATAACGTCATCAGTTACCTGAAATATTACATCACCTTGTAGACACAGCCCTTTTCTCTTTCTTCAAGGGAAGGGGGGGGGGGGGTAAAGTAAGGAATGGTTGATGATATCCTAATGGCTCTACCGACGGTGGTCCGACGTAATTATGCTCCGGCGGCAATAATTTTATTGCTCTCTCTTGTATTTCTTCAAATATATAGGGTTAGTGTTAGGGTTGCAGTATTACTATTGGGTTTTAGGTTCGGTTTCAAGACAGGGTTAGGGTAAGGTTCAGTGCTTTGTCCAGGGTTGGAGTTTAGAATTCGGTGAGTCTACCGAATTACCCGCGGAGCAGGTGTCGGTACAACCCTATACCGACGTTTTACAATCCCCCATTCATTTAGGCGATTGCTTCTGCTTACTCACTCACACAACCCAGTCGATGATCATTACTCGAAGGATAAATTTAGTTCTGTTTGACAGCTCCGTATGTAATCCAACGCTGTGTTAGCTGATCAACGTTGTAGAGTGTGTATAGTTAAGTCGCAGATATTGAGAAAGCGTGCGAGAGAGAGTGAGAGTGAGAAATAGAGAGAGAGGGAGAGAGAGGGAGAGATGGATAGAGCGAGAGAGATAGAGAGAGAGAGAGAGAGAGATAGATAGAAAACAATGAGAAGAGGGAGGGACAGACACAGAGAGAAAAAAAGAAAGAGGGAGAGAGTGCGTAGGTGTAGGAATGACGGAGCTTCTTATGAAATTCCTTGAAGGCTTAATGAAGCAAAAATGTCACCATAATTATTTTCTCATCTATATTCCAGGGAAACAATTACATTACTCCTGCACATTTTCTTCAAAGCCATGTTATTGAAATATAATAGCTTCAGAGTAAAAGAGCCCTCATTATTTTTCCCCGATAAACACTTCATTAAACAACATGTTTACGCAAATCTCTTCTTTTAAAAAAAGGCCTTCTATAATCATACGACAAATACTCCCAGTACAACGAAGTGTTATGTTAAAACTAAATCTCGGGAATTAGCATGATTACAGAGCTCTCGTTATCGCGATGTCAAATAATACAAACAAAAATGTTGGATATGAAAAAAGTTCCTACTTGATATCGCGCTGCCCAACTACACAAAACAACATGTTTACTTGAACGTCTTTTATTGGAATATCATAATCCTTAAAGAAAACCACAAAGCAGCGTAATCATGGTTATAAAACGTAATTATGAATAAATCCGAAAAAAACAACAGAACTCCCAGCTCGCACTGTCACGTTCGCAGCCGACAGCGCATTATGTTTTTGTGGAAAGATAATACAGTACTTTCACAAATATTATTGAAAACATAAATAACTCGGAATGAAGAGGTATCTTGAGTACCCAATTAGAAGCATGATTTTCGGCGAAAACAACATGTTTGTTGAATTTTCTATGAAAAGCATTATGATGAACTACAAGTAATCATTAAAATCATTGAAACCCATCTGGATAGATCCGGTATTAACATGATTAAAGAACTTTCAATTAGTATACGGTGTTATTTGCTTTAGCTGTGGTCACAACTGATCGTCAGTGTTTTTGCAGGCGCGGGTCCACAGCTGCCATCGGCACTCATACGAATTGTACGTCCTTTGTTATGATCGCAACCAGTCGATCATCTCTTTGCGTCTCTTTTTGGGCGTCTTGCACCTTCCTCATAAACATACCCCTCTTACCTGCAAGAACTGTTGAGACGAACGTACAACCCCCGTACGGTACCGTGCTACCGAAGTGCAACCGACGCGCGACATGTCACGGCTCTGTATGGAATCATGGGCTTCAGCCTTTATGAGACCTCCAGAAGGAGCCCGTGTGATGCACGTAAGAAGCACGTGCAGGAAGTACGATGGCAGCGCGCGTCACGTGCGTTCATATCAGAACACGTAGCCCATAGACGTAGCCACACGCAGAAATTCTTGGACATTCGTGTCCTGCGTGCTCCTGCGTGCTCCTGCGTGCTCCTGCGTGCTTGGAAAAAAGTGCAGACCCGTAAATGCGACGCAAGGATTTTCAGCGAAATTCGACGCAGACAACACGAAAGTGCAACACGCACGGAGGTGCACGACCGGTATTGACCAACTCATTAGAAGGGCGTAATGCCCTGTCCAGACTGTTACGCTCTCTTTTGCGAGTCACATCGATGAGATACATTGTTCGGTCAAAACATCTCCTTTGCTCGTCGCGGCAGAAAATGTACAGTTTTAAAAATTCATGGACACCATGATTAAGGAAACCACTTTGGAAAATCTTAATCGGAGTAATTCTTTTTAGTTCTTTATATTTCTGATAACCTTTCTTTGTTCATCGCACAGATCTTCTTGATTCGTTGAGGCACTACAGCAATTTCGAGATTGCTCCAAATTGTAGCTGCGCCTCCAAGAATGGACACGAATTCCGTTGTAACAACTTTGGTTTGAGTGTCTGCCATGGGGTCAGAAAGAAATGTGACAAAGTATAAATGTATTTCATCATGGTTTTTTTTTTTTTTTTTTTTTGCTTTCAAAAGAAATTGCTACAGTGTGAATGGAACGTTATATTATTTTAAGTATTTGACTCATGTACGATCAAAGCAAGGCCATAAGAAACGCGAATGTGTAGAATTAAACAAAGTTAAGTGCTTTGGAATAAACAACCCTTTTCTTCGAACAGACACTCGTTTCCATCCACGAATTCATTCTGATTAATTCTGCAAGAACATTTATCAAGGTGTCAGGACCTCGTCTGTCATGTCTCTCTTTCTCTTCTCTCTCTCTCTCTCTCTCCCTCTCAATCTCTCCTTTCTTTCTCTCTCTCTCTCTCTCTCTCTCTCTCTCTCTTACTATCCGTGTCTCTCAGTCACTCTGTCTCATCTGTGCATCCTTGTAAACAGAATTCACTTTGATTAATATCCCACTTAACCTAGTTGACGCTGGGAAACTGTTTCTGTTTACGATCTTCACGACCGGTGGTGATACTTGAAATTGTACTGCGTGTTGCTGAGTGAAATTCACTTCTTCCCTAGTCTCTAGATAGACGGGAGTGGAAAGCTAATCTAGTTTTCCAATCTAAAGCAAATGATAGTTGTGCTATGCTTTTTAATTTCTCTCTGCGTCATTTTAAATCAAAATAATCGATGTTTACAAGGAATTAGCAATGTTGAGAGTGGCGTTTTAATTTTATGTTCAGCTGCAGTACAAATTTTCAATAACATCTTAATTTGAGGAGCAAAATTAATAAATAAATTGAAATAATACACGGAATTAAGAGGCACTGATGGAATGTCAGTTATATTCACAACAACTGTATCATTATCCTAAAATCTATGTTTTGAGGAAATCACCTCCTCCGGGGACATTGTGTGGGCGTTGAGAAAAAGGAATTAATAATGCGATATACAAGTTGGGAGGGAGGATATCAGGGTTTAAATCAGCTTATATCTGTACAATATTTGGTATGAAGATATAGGCTAAGTGCAATAATTGCATTAACGTGGGATTAGGAATACGGAAAAAAACACACGAATGGTGTCTTCGAGAGGGTTAAAAGGCAAGGAACCAGGACATTTGTGGCTCGGGGGTGCTGGAGTCCTCCCCCCTCCCCCCCCCCCCCCCCCCCCCCTCCGTGTGAAGTAAATTGAACACGGGCTTGACAGTGAACTTATAGAAGGCACTGGGAGTAATTTCCTATACTTCAATTTAAAAGAAATTGATAAAAACAGATATAAACACTACATTTAGAATGCTTATGGGTCGCGGTGGCGGATCAAGGGGCAACGATGACAAAAAAATACCGACGACCGAAAATAAGGAACCCCCTAGAGAACAGAAGAAGAAGAAGAAGAAGAAGAAGAAGAAGAAGAAGAAGAAGAAGAAGAAGAAGAGGAAGAAGAAGAAGAAGAAGAAGAAGAAGAAGAAGAAGAAGAAGAAGAAGAAGAAGAAGAAGAAGAAGAAGAAGAAGAAGAAGAAGAAGAAGAAGAAGAAGAAGAAGAAGAAGAAGAAGAAAAAGTGATCCACCACTGATTCGTTTTATCACTCACCTAGGTCAGGATCATAGTCGCCGATATATCGATGTGTCAGGTATCGTACTACCAGAGCTGTAAAATAGGTAGAAAATATTAACAGATTAAAAAAAACTGTGAATTATTTTGAGAGTATCCACAACATTCAAAATCATAGCGAATCACGATCGGTTTTTTTTTTTTTAATAAGAATTGATTCATGCACACAATATTGTAAAATAAGTTACTGGGTGAACACATAAATGGGATTAGGCCACATAAAATGAATTTTTAGTTTCTCTTCCCTTCTTCTTTCAGCCTGCCTCATTTTTATTTAAATTATTATTTTTTTTTTGTTGGTCATTTGATATCTTTTCAGACATGAAATAGAGAAATATGATGAAACCTAGTTGCAATTACAACTCTGTTTTTTTACCTTCTGTAATACATAGATTATAAAGAAATTGTTTCAACGGCTTTGTGTTGAAAGGGACCAGATAACATCAGTGCATCAGATGTTTTCCTCGACAGTCATGTGATAAAGTCTTCTCATCCATTCATTTATTTCATATTTTTAGAATTAAACTATTTATGTCACCAGGATCATACTCAGAACATTGAATACATTTTATTCATTCCTATCTTCTTCTTTTTTATTCATTCAATTTAATACCGAAAACCTGCCGTCATATCTCAGCTTTTTTTCCCTTTTTTTTTCTTAGTGGTTACATTTAATTATTATTATAATTTCATCTAAATACATAAAAATCACGACAAAATTTCGGTAAGACTTTCGACTTTGCCAATGTGCACGGGTAGTGTGTACATTATAGCGATTATGCAATTATCAATACCATATCAAGCATTATGTTTTTCTGAGCATAAATCCACTTAATTGATTTGCATTTAAGTAATCTCCTCTGATTATTCATTCACATTCGATGCAAATTTTAATAATACATATTGATGTTTTATTTACACTTATCTTCAACTGTTTCTTGTTCATTCTCACAACCTTGTAAGACTTATAGGCCCGAATTCACAAAGGTGGTAATAGATTTGTACCATGGTTTATGCAGATTTTGTGGTATAAGTGCGCTTGATTTCGCGCGTACACTTAGAAAGATCCAATCATAGACGTATTATAGATCCAATAATGAACGCGCGTGATTTATAGCAAAGTGCGCAAATTTTACGTTAGTTGCCATGGTTTAGACCATGGTTTATGTAAATTAATTGAAATAAACTGTGCGTAAATTTACACAAATCTATTACCACCTTTGTGAATTCGGGCCATATTGTATTACTCTCTGGAGTGTATAACCAACAAGCTTTGCTATTACCTTATGCTCCTTCATATCCTCATTTCCACTTTTGTTAGTCATTATATACAAGTAACGACAAGTAATCAAACGTGATATAATATAGTTTTATGTCATTATGTTTATTTCAAAAACACTCAGTATTATTGTCATCATTATTATTTCTTGTAAACAAAACTGACAATATGTATTGAAATGAAATGAAATGTGAAATGTGAATATAAAACAAAGCGAACCTGAACCTGATTTGTGTGTTTTTTTTTTTTTTTTTTTTTTTTGTGACGAGAAACTAGGAACCAATTTTCATCGGCCTTGTACTTTCTTATGTGAGACCTAATGGAAGAAAGGACAAAACTTTAATAGAACACATTTTCCTACCCCCCCCCCGCAAAAATGAAATAAAATAAAATAAAGCAAAATGAATAAATAAATAAATAAATAAATAAATAAATAAATAAATAAATAAATAAATAAATAAATAAATAAATAAATAAATAAATAAATAAATAAATAAATAAATAAATAAATAAATGAATGAATGAATGAATGAATGAATTTAAAAAAATAAAAATAAATAAATAATTCCGTTTCTTATAATTGTCGTGTTCATAAAAACCCAATACGTCTTATCTACTATTAAAGATCGCAGTCTGTATCATAGCACAATGTTAAACCCCAGTCAGACGTGGTTTTCCCCTCAGGCTTTATCAGGGTTTTATATGCGAGAGTGATCAAATATAACCGTATTTTTAAAGGAGGGGCTAAGCCCCAAATTAAGAATTCGATACGTTCTTCCCAATTTCCCTCCAGATAAATGATATCCTGTAGCCGCTTATATGATAGGGCCCTTGTATAATTTACTTCACAAGGGCCCTGTCTCATAAAACTTGTTATCAATAACAACTGTCCCGTTTCCATAACAATTTTGGTCTTAGCCAATCAGATTCAAGGATTTCAGTAGCTTATAAGAATTATTTTAACTTGTTATTGATAACAAGTATTATGAAACAGGGCCAAGGATTTGCAATATCTAGAAACTACATTGAGAAGGAAGATATATGGCGAAAGACATCAGCTGCATGCACCCCTGTGACTGAAATGACTACATAATGAATAACCAACGCTATGTAAGTGGGGATGGGAATTATTTTCAAATGTATTCTTAGTGACAGAACATGATTGTGATGGTGAATCAATGAGAGAGAGAGAGAGAGAGAGAGAGAGAGAGAGAGAGACAAAGAGAGAGACAAAGAGAGAAACGGAGACAGAGATGATCATAGTTAAAACATGGCTGGAAGCAATCCTCTTCTAGGTTCTTCTTAGCTAGATTAATAGTGATAAAAAAGTGATATCTTATATTCCACTACTGACGATTGCCTGCATGTCGACAACAGAACAAGGAGAGAAAATAGAGCGAGGTAGAGGAATGGAACAGAAATTACTCAAATGATATCTTTGTATACCCATCCCCCCCCCCCCCCCCACACACACACGATTCTTTCTTTCTCTTTCTTTCTCTTTCTCTCTCTCTCTCTCTCTCTCTCTCTCTCTTCCTGTTTGTTCATATTTTCCTTTTATTTCTTTTTGCTTTTCCCCATTCTCGCCCTTTCTTTATCTCTTTAAGTCAGGACTGATAAATACCGTGACAGAGGAAGCTTTGATATCAATATCAAAATGCCGTAGCAATGTTATAATGCCAACGCGATACTTTCACATCTCCCGTAGATAATGTGTACAGTTATGATTGTCACTTTCTGTAATATTTGCTATCCCTGACAGAAAGTCAATTAAAGGGACCCACCGCTCGATATCCATGTCCCCTGTGTACGTTCAATTTCATTCGCTTGCCCCTATTGCAAGGCCGTGAATAACAAAAAATCTTGGAGCAGCGAACAAAATTGCCGTCGGAGGTGGGATAGTTTGTCAGTTTGGTTGTTCACTTCGTCTTTCTTCGGTCGAATGCGTGCTGCATACACACAGTTCATGCGTTTACCGAAGATGTACGGAGATTCCTGAATATTACCCGAGCCGGGCCGAGCTCCAAAACACCACGATTGGCGACTTTTCGCTTCCTTTAACAGAAAATATGCAATGATTTGAAATAACTCTAAAGCCGAGCTCACACCACGCGGCCTCTCAATCAAGGCATTACCAGCCTGCGCTGTGACCCGACCACCAACCGCCGGTACACGTGTAAGTATTGTTAGCACGGTCACTTTTTAAACGATATCGCTCTTTCATGACGCTTCAAATAACTGTGCAAATCACTGACGTTGTCCTAACGTTAGCAAATGACGCCTCGTGTGAACCGTGTTGCTATGATATGGTATGATTGTATTTATTTATCAATAACGAGAAACAATGCATTTATAATAATTATTTGTATATATGTTAATTGGGAAAAAGGTTGTATGAGTAGACCATGGTAAAAACAAGAAAAAGAATGGAAAAATGAAACTAGAAAACTGTTACAGCACAAGTGCTAGACATGTCCGGCCCCAAGTTTGAGAGTTGCTTACGATAATGCAGGTCATAATAGGTTTAATGAAGTGAAGAAAACATGATAGATTTCTGATAACCAAAAAACAAGTATTAATGGGGGTAATGATATGATCTCTGTAAGGCTTCCTAGCGCGACTAAACATGGTGAGATCTGCTTCAGGGGGTGGATTCATTAACCCCCTTTTCAATCAGGGGAGAGAGCGAGAGCAAGCTAAAGATATCATCTTTGCGATACAAAAGGTCATGTTATTCATGAGTTTGTCAATTCCGATTTTTTTTTTAAACAAGAGCGTTGCTAGTTTCTCAAAAACATGTTAATCATTATCAAAAGAAAGATACTGCACGCCTGGGTGATTACTGCTGGAGAGATAGATGTCTGGTGGAACACACTGGCGTAGATTCAGGAGATGGGCACGTTCCCTCAAAACGAATGTTGAAAAGTTGGAAAGAGAGCGAAAGAGAGGGACAACGACGTAAAAATATGAAGATACGATGCATTCCGACCCCCCCCCCCGGCCGCCCCTTTGATGACCTTCATTTTTTTTTTTGGGGGGGGGGGGCATTAAATCCTTCATATAAGACCGGAGCCCCCCCCCCTCCTCCCCATGAGATCTGTGCCCTCAGCATGGATAGTCTGACCCTACGTCCCTGTATATATTAATATTTGTGTTTATTGAATTATAAAATGGCCCTGATTTATCATTACCGTTTTGAGATATTCAGCCAAACCTGCATCTTGATTATTTAACTTTGTAAACGACCAAGCAAGCATTTGAATTGTTTGTTTGTGTGTGTGTTTGCTTGTTTTTTGTTGTTTTTTTTTTCTTCTTCTTCTTCTGAGGCTCACGCAGAAAAGAAGATTCTAAATTTATTTGAATTCGCGTCGACGCGTATGCAAGGAAGGGAATGGGATCATTAGTTCTTGACTTACTTGCACTTAATTAAAGATAAAGTTAATTTCTTAATCATCATTTGATTACACCAGTGAAAGAAACCGTCTGAGAGCAATTGGGAAAGGTTGATTATGTAGTGCATCAATATTGGTATAATAATTTTATTGTGAAGTTTTGGAATTGTCAAAATGATTTGAATAGCAATCTTTTTCAGGCGACATTTCTACTATGATAATGTTCTTCCAAACTGACATAACCTTTACCAGATCAACCTTCTCTTTAACTGCTTAATAATAATAATAATAATAATAATACAAGGTTCTTTTATAGCGCTTAACACATTGCAAGATAGCATGTCCCTTTGCGCTTAAAATGAAAACCAGAAGAAACCTCAAATACAAAAAAATACCAAAAAATACATAACAGTGTCACTTTCTGAGAAAGAAGCTTTACTGTTTTCGTCATCACTACATCATCGCAATTGAAGGTGTCTAGACAGTGTGCGATATATCGGTGTGCTAGGAAATGCGGCGGAATATCTAATACCATAATTTTATGGACATTACTATGTAATTTCAATGATATGTGTTCAACTATATGTGTGTCCATACCGTGTTTACTGCACGATATTATCTCGGCGTGCTAGGACAGGAACGTAGATTCAGGGGGAAAATCCACTGTGTGGACAGAGTCAGATTCGACCATCGGCACTGAAAGGCAAAATATAATTCAGGGGGAAAATCCACTGTGTGGACAGAGTCAGATTCGACCATCGGCACTGAAAGGCAAAGTATAATTATGAAAATGAGATGAACTAATCAAGATGATGTATTTCTATTTCGGCTTTTAATAGGGACGGGGACGGGGAGGGGGGGGGGGCATTAAACTGATTACTGATAGCGAGTAGTTGAGAGCCACAAGCTTTGATTTTTATATCTAAAGAGGTTGAAAAACAACTGGGGTATACAGGTTGTTTTGTTTTTTGTTTTTTTCAAACAGTGTAAGTTAATAATGACATGGTACATACTTTCCAATTTACTCTCTGCTTCATCCGACTGTATGTTTTGATATAATTGAGGTTTCACAACTGAAGGTTTTCGGTACCACCATGTGGTAGCCTCTTTAAAAAAGTCTACCACAGGTGTTTAATTTAATTTCATTCCAGTATCATCTTTTTCCCTATCCTTCCTTTCCTTTTACTTTTCCGAAATTCTCCTAAAAGCCTCATAGGTGGGTTCCTTTGACGACAGAATATATCAACAGCCTTTTCACAGAGTCTACCACATGGTGTTTACCGAAAGCCTTTGATTGTGAATACTCACTTACCATGGAAATCTACAGAGAACATCTATATTGAGGTTATCTCCTTTAAAAAAAAAAAATGACACTAATGGTTCTAAATTAACAATTCACAATTATTCATAACCTGCAGGGTGGTATGTTATTATACTTTCATAATGTGAAATTCGAAACACTTTACTGCGTCATGAAGTAATAACGCATTCTAACTATATGCATAGACTATCTTACGGCCAAGGTAAGCATTATCATTTATGATATTGCTGACCCCGTTTCAATTCAAAGAGCGCACTCGACTCGTTCTTAGTCTAAATTAGTCAATAGTGTATTTTCCTAGCTAGCACAATGACAGGGACCTAATTTGGAATAATGATTTCCTAAAAGCTTGAAAATAAGTAAAAACAAAACGAAACAACAACAACAAACAAAAAAAGACCCACGAAAGTTGGTGGGGGGGGGGGGTGTTTGCAGTCAATATGTCAATGTATCATGTATCATTCACACACACACACACACACACACACACGCACACACACACACACACACACACACACACACACACATATATATATATATATATATATATATATATATATATATATATATATTCATAAATTCATAGATTCATAAATATGCAGCTTTTTCTTTAACCATGCTAACATGTTTAAGTTGAGTCGTTGGTATAATGCTAAACAAAACGCGTTTAGGGCATCAAAAACTGCAAAAATCAAGAAAAAGGGTATCAAATTCAGAGGTGATGAGAAGAAGATCCGCGGAAAGGGGAATAAAAATCAGATGCTAGACGGGTTTCCCTGTTTAGGGTATTAAAACTACTCCTACCCGACTCCTACTGCAATCCCCGTTTAGGGTGCTTTTCAGAAAGTGATTTACGAGGATGATTTACAGATCTCAATGAGACGTGCCCCCCCCCCCCCCCGCGGAATATCCAGATACCTTGGGGCTTTTTACTCTTTACATGTTCATTTTTAATATGAAATCTGCTCTGATCTCCTTCTTCTTCTCTCTCTCTCTCTCTCTCTCTCTCATCCTCTCACTCTCCCTCTCCCTTTATCGCTCGCTCTCTCTAACAATTAATTATTGTATCATTATTATGGCAAATTAGATAGAAAAAGTGACGAGGCTAAGATAATATCAGTACAACCTTCTATCTTGCATTATGCATATACCAAGGAGTTATGATAACTCCTTGCATATACTCACTGCGCCAACTTGCCCTGTTTTAAAAAATCCACATCAGGTTATCATGGTTATTCTGTGTCATTATGTAGGCCATCGTGGCACTTGCGGTGCGGTACTACGATCAAATCGCACGGGTGGGACCATAGATAGGGATCTATTATTGACACAAACATTCATATTTGAATAAGGATGCGATGGATTTAAGTCAGTTAACCTATTTCATGCTCGGTGCACAGTCTTCCTAAGGCAGTTGAAACATTAAACACTTTCCCCTTCTTCTGCTTATGATTTAAATATTCATGCTCATTTCAAGATATTTTCTGTCTAAATTATGTATTTCTTATTTTCGCTTAAAATGTTAAATGTTATACTTTTGGAATAGTTGTCATTGCCGTCAGACTCAGATTTCCTTGTTATTCCTGATACTAAGATATAGGGGGAAGTGTTTTGCATATGCTCGAGTTACACTTAGAAACAAAGGTAACTATTCATTTATTTAAAGAGTTTTAACCATTTTTTTTATTTTTTTTTTAATCCCCGCGACTCATTTGTTGAAAATTGCTTTTCAGTAAATTTCCCTTTTTGCTTGCTTTTATTCCATTGTTGTGAATATTCTGCTATTTAAGTCTCAACTACACAGTCTTGCCTTAAGGGAAGTAGAAACTTGCCCCCTATATACCCCCCCCCCCCCCCTGCATTCCCCTCCCCCAAGATCAACCAATGGTTATAGCACCTCTTTATGATTAGCAAAGGCCGGATTTGTTGCTATAATAAAAATGGCGTATGCGATGACATTTTGTTGATCGAAATAACAGATGCTTGGATTCTTTAAAATGCTCTGAAGCCATCATTTAACTCTCCCGGACGAACATAATGTTGAAATATTCATGTCGCAATTCCACCCCAGGTCTAATCACGGTAATGATGCCAATGTCACGCGGGCGTTAGAAAGAGAAAATGCGAATTTAATTCACGCCATTATAGGTCTTTTGGACAGCCGATATATCATTATTTCCTTATTTATTGAGGGTAGCATACATGGCATATGGTCAACATAAACTTAACACCTTGTTTGTATCGGTTACTCCCATAAAATTCACCTTAAGAACATCCTCTACATAAGAAACACCGAAATGAAAGGCGATTAAATTGGATGAATAAATCAACTACAATAATTTGTGTACAGCTAGTATGTACAGAAATCGCTCCCACAAACTTAATCCGGCATTTTATAGGTGAATGGTTAAAGAGTATGAAGAAAATAAAGGATGACCCAAATCAGACTTAGGTTAAAATAATGTGCATACGTGCGCGTGCAGGTGCGTCACGTAATCTAGTCGCAAGTCCCTTTTACCTTCATTTAGAGAATATTTTATCTAGAGAAGTGATATTTGAAGCTTAAATTTTTAATATATAGTATATCGATGTGGAACCTAAAACATCTACATCAACCTTTTTTCTTTCTTTCTTTCTTTCTTTTTTTGATTGGACCCCTTGAGTGCAGCCAATATTTAACAACCATCAAACGTAAGCTAAACACTTGTCAAGAGACTACAATGGATTTACGTATCGTTTCCTGACAAACAATATTAATCAATCATCCATTATTCAATAGTTGGAATGCCTCAGGGGAAAATGGGAATATTCCTTGATTTTGACAGAATACGTCACTTTTTATGCAATTATTGATAATATGATTGAATACTTCGCTTTGCTGCAATACCTCCCTTTCAGGTAAGTTCATAATTAATCCAATAAAATATGTAAGCAATACAAAATGAGATAATTACGTAAAACGTGACAATAAAAACTTGGTATACTTTATGTTTCGGTATGACTTAGCTTTTACTTGTGCATAACGTGTCAAATTACAAGCTCAATATTTGTGTTCACCCGAAGAAGTTTCTTTTTTTTTAGTTGGGAAAACTTACAAAATAAAGCACAAAATGTACAAATCAATGCTTCAAATCATCCACGCGTTTTGCTGATATCACATGTCCTTAAACATTCCTTTAATACGAAACTTTATATGAAATAAATGATGAGGAATGCTGTCGCACCCTAAACAATGTGGTTAAATTACCTGACTTTTATTTAAAAGTTTGAACGTCCAAATCCTTGCCTCCTGACGTTCTTAGCAAAGATACCTTCACTGTCCAAGTGTCTTCCTCAACCCAGGTGCTACAAGAAAAGCTTGCTTGGATTCATACATTTTTTTAATTTTTAATAACCATGTGTTGAACATGCGATGAAATACGCTTGGGAAAAAATCCCGAATGTTCCTTTTTCTTTTATTAAATGATTAGGAATATTCTTTGCAAAATTTAACATGGATTTAATAATCGCCCTCTGGAAGCAGAATTAAATCAAGTTTTCATTTCCAAATGTCTGCGCACATTGTCCTCATTGAATTTGTATATTTTTAACATGACTCTCCGAGTTTTGCATTCAAGATCAAGTTGAGTTCTGGGGCCCGTTGCACAGAACTTGCGTTTGAACGCAACTCAGGAAAATCAAACGCAACTTTATTTTCAGCCAATCAGAAGTGCGCATTAAGGACTTGCGTTTGATTTTTAGGAGTTGCGATTAAACGCAAGTTTTGTGCAACGGGCCCCAGGTCATTGGGAAAGAAACTGTCTGGAAGCATTTGGGAAAGGCTGATCATGTCTAAATAGGGAGTGGTGTATACTGTGACTGTGAGGTTTTGGAATCATCCAAATTATTAGAAATCAACCCAAACTCGCTCAAAAGCACATGCACCGCACATACAAATGGGTATATGGGACTGCACACAGATGTGGCTTGAATGTTCGGCCTGAACACTAGCTATTTTTCGTCATATTTCGAATATAAGGGCATTTGAAGAGAAATAATTTTCTGGGGACATTTCTACTATGATGTTCCTCCTACCCGACATAATAGGAATGAGAAGGCTCACTTTTTTTTTCTTCACTTTTTTCCTAGAACTCAACCTCCCCTTTAAGGAACATTTCCGTTACTCATTTGCAGAATTTTAGGATAAAACCGAGGGCGGTAATTTGTTTTGATATCCACATGCTTTTAACCAATTATACGTCAACGAATCTCGCTCGTTTTAACCTAGCGTCTGGTTGGAAGCTCATACTCAGTGGTCTAGCTTATGGGGGACGGGTGGGGGTGTTTGACCGCCCCCCCCCCCCCGTCTTCCAATCAAACTGAAGAAGAAAAAAAAACAACATAAAGAAATAGAGGAAAACACAAGAAGCGAGAGGAAGAAAGGGAAAGGGGCAAGGCTACGAGAAAAGAAGATGATCAAACCCCTCCACACCCTCACCCCACTCGATGACTTTGATCTTCCGCCCCCACACCCCCACCCCCCCCCCCCCCTCCCCACTCCCATGACACCAGCGCTCCACGCTACGCCACTGACGTACTATAACCCTAACATGAAAAATCACATTACCGTTTTGGGCGAATGGACGGTTTGATTCATAGTAATGAATTCTACTTTTTTCAAGATAATTTAGGCATAAGGTATACTGATCAATTAAGACTGGAAACAGCACTTTCAGGAACAACCTATCAAGAAAACGCTAAAAAACATCCTAAATGATTGAGAAAGATGATAAAGAAATTTTAACTAAATTTTAACTAAATTGGTGTGTTCGAGTTTGTGCCATGACTGAATATATCGAGGTCAAGTGAATGCATTACATTTATGAAGAAGTTTTTGGAAATCACCATGCAATATGTTTAACGTACCGCATGGGCTAACTGATTGAATCCCGTTTCTCTTTCATAATCAATGAGGCTTGACCATAATGATTTTCCTTCAACCATATCAAAAATATATTCTCAAACTTTACCGCGCGAATTCCATTACCATGACACGGTACACCAGCCTTTTGGGGGAGATTTTAATGACATAGAGCTAAAATTAAATGCTACCTCGTTGCAAACTTTGACGGGGAATTAATTCGAAGGGAAGGACTATGCATGACTTTCAAGTGACACGTCGTTAGCATTTCACACCTCTTGGTCTGGGTCTGTTGGGGTGTTTCGTGACGATCGAGGTGCGCAAGACTGTCTGGCGTCGCCGCATGCAATTAGGAATCGGGATCGCTCAAATTTTGTTTTGGGTGCACATTCCTCCGATAGTTTCTAATCGTCACACCCTAAGTGATGCAATCTAACCCAAAAAAAAAAGACAGGTTTCAAAATAAACTGCTGACGGAATTATTTAACTTTCAAAGAAATAAGTCCAGGCAAATCTTAAAGTTTATATCGCCTTCACTTAATATATTTGGACATGAAATATAAGCACGGTCCTTTTCACTGACTTATCATACCATACATTGTCGTAAAGAAGAACAAGACTAGTTATAGATTTAAAATAAGTAAAGTGTAGGAATACTAAATAAATATAAGAAAAAAAACAACATGAAAACAATTTAAAGAAGGAAGTCAAATAAAATCCATAAATTGAAATCTATATCTATATAATAAATTAACATTTGTTAGTGATAATAGTCAAATTTGACTGACTACTATCATAACATGTACCAAAAACAACAAAGTTCACGACTACCATTTCCTTTCTATTACATATCAGATATTCGCTGTCCATGCGATGTCAGATCTATGTATAAACACAGCCTTGTCTAAGCCCTTGATACCAATATGGCAAGGTCGTCCTTCGGACTTGTCTGTTGTTATTGTCTCTTCGTTGCATCCGTCTTTCAACAAATGCTCACTAACGGAAATTGGACGAGTAATACAAGCGACATTCTAAGACGTAACAAATTAATGAATGGCTTCTTTATTTTCAACTCGCTCATTCTTTCTCCTTATCACCACCTTTCTCTCTTCCCCCCCCCCCCTGTTCTTGATCTCTCAGTTATCTCTCCCTCTTCTTTCTCCTCTCTTTACCCCTCCCCTCTCTCTCTCTCTCTCTCTCTTTCTCCCTCTCCTTTCTCCTTCTCTCTTCAACCCCCTTTCTCTTTCACTCTTCTTTCTCTCTTGCTCATTCTGTATCTATATCTCTTTCTCTCTCATCTTGGGAAACGTCCTATCTGATGAATGTTAACTCGCACTGCACTACTACTCGCATTGCCTTTTATACATCGTCATTGATTTTCGATAAATTGTCTTTTCAGTGTCATCCCCGTTGAGCAGGAAATAATGGACAAGAAACTGACGCTCCTCATTCGAACTGCCCTAAATCATCATCGATGTTAGATTGTTTCTTCGGTGTAATCCTAATTCAATATGCATCATGACCGGACAATCATTTGCATAGCAAGATACGTCTTTCCATGTTTGACAAAAAGCACATGACATCCATCATTCACAAATTGTCCTGAGATTCAATTCAGTGTCAATGCAACATTTATTTCGCAAAATATAAAATGAGAGTTTACATCATACATATATAGAATGGCGTTAAAAATATAAACAATACATAACATTCTTTAAAGCAAACATATTTAGCATAAACTAAACATACATAAACAAACAAAATGGATAAATAACAATAACATGAAAGAAGTAATGCCAAAGGCACTAAGGAAAAAAAAACAGAGAGAGACGTATGACTGTATGAAAAGGCACAATAGCTGTGATGTTCAGGAGCAAAGAAAAAGAATTATTCATCCGACTTCAGCCAAAGAAAGCAAAAGCTTGAGTTAAGGCCGTCGATAATTAATACACTTTTTTGTTTCACAGCACGCTATATAGCTATCATGATAATTATTGACGGTATTAGAAACAACGACTTGTTCTCTAAACTGATGTCATAAAATACCGTTACAAATTTGTAGTGATGGTATCAAGTAATGATCAAAATTTACAAAATATAGTTTTCGTTACTTATGCTGCTAATTTAGTGATAGGAATCCAGTATTTCTTTTTAAAATTTTCTTGTGAAATGGGAGATCGAGCGACATAATTATTTTCACAGAGTTGGATAAGGGGTTCCATAGTAAACTACCATGGACTTTCACCATGTTCACAGAGTGTCGTTCCGTCAAAGCCAAGCAAGTCTGGATGAAGATAGCCATTGATTTTTAATGCACTGTCTTTGATGTTTCTTTTTCTTTTAGCATTACACGAGTAAAATAAAAAAAAAAACCTTCCCCAGTATTCGTCAATTTGTGAAAGATATAATTGTACACATAATTACAACACGAAGACTTTTAAGAAATCAGATCAGAAGCAACTTTAATACCCTATTGTATTACCTACAGAAATGACGTTATGCATGTCCTTATGATGTTTACACATTTCGAGAGGTGATGGACAAGGTAATGACATTGACTTAGGTTGATTTTGATAAAAGTCTTTGAGATCGTGTAAGTACTGTAAATGATACGTCATCAGACGAATGTTAGACATCATATTCAGTATTATCCTCACTCAGCATGCTCAGCATGCTCAGGATATGTTCAGGCTCGGTGATTTGCTTTATTCTATGTTGGACAACAAACGCATCGCCCTAAAATCCACATTGACTTTAAAAATTGAAGGAAAAAAAATGTTTCATTTAGAAACATCAAGACGTCAAACAGATGCCTTCTCCTTCAAACCAAGAAAGACAGCTTTATGTTCATTTTGCTTGAGCCATTTTAGTGTTTCCTGTAAAGTTGCATGGTTACCTGTAATCAGGTAATAAATTTAAAATCATCAGGAAAATATAATTTCTGTTTCTAAATTAAAGTGCATGTTATGGACATGCCTATGTCATACTAAAATAAAGGTTGGGTTAAATTTCACCCAGTATTGCGTCAAAAGGGATCATCATGATTGCTGGGTAAAATATTTGCCGATGATGGATGCTAAAAAGTGCTAAAAATGTGGTATATTTACCCAATACTGGGATAATTTTTACCAAAGAAACGTGCATGTTCCATTTCTACCCAACAATTTTTAAAGTGATAGGCGGAGAAATATAAGAGAAATATAATGACGATGGAAAAACACTGATGGGAAAAGACAATCTCTTTCGTAAATGTTAACTTAGACCGTCATAATAGCATTCAAGAAGGTTTGTTTATAATACCCCTCGAGATATAAGAGGTTTGACACTATAATGTTTTCTTTCGATTGTGATGTCCCTAGATCACGTGGTTCTAGGCAATTTAACTTGTCATCGCACGAAGCACAACACCACCTCATTTCAGGTACAACGCTGGCGAAATGAATTTTTCATTGATTGAGAAAGGAACCTCGGGTAAAAGTAAACATAAACAATGGTGGACGAGGCTAATTTCAGAAGAAATGATAATTCAATATCGTTGATTTTCCTATTGCACCCCTCACACACACTGACTCTCTCTCTCTCTCTCTCTCTCTATGTCTCTCACTCGCTCTCTTTCCTTTTCTATTCGTTTACCTCTCCATCTTCTTTTCCCTGTCCGTATGTTCTATCCCTCCATCACCTTCTCGCTCTCGATCTGCCCCCCCCCCTCCTATATCTCGCGATCCCTCCTCAAACTCTTTCCCCATCTCTCTTCTTCCTCTCCTTTTCTCTCCTAAACCCTTCTTATTTCGCCTTTACATCATACTATCTCATTTATGAAACAAAAAGTAAAAGAAGAAGAAGAAATAGAAAAACAAAATCAAAACAGAAGAAGAAGGCAAAGAAGAAATAGTAAAAGAGAAATGGAGTAAATCAACTTTTATGTTCTTAATTTTTTTTTTCAAAGTATGTTTTAATAAAGAGGAATAAATCATTTACATACAGTGAGAGTCAATAAAAAGGAAACCCATATTCAGACCCTCATAAAAAAAAAAACAAGTAAAATTACTCAAATATGATACATTGGTATGATAATTTATAATGTCTTCTTTAATTTGATAGGCTGCTCATCAAATTCCGGCTATGGATGACTGAGCTCTGGCCAATTTAAACAATTAAAAATTTTAAAAAGCATGTCAAAATCGCCTTTGCCCAAGTTTGGGACGAATAGTGTTCAGGAGTTACTTTCATTACGTGAGAGTGCACACAAATGGAATGGAGTCCATTCACTAGGGTTGACCATCCATTTCATTCAAAACTTGGGAAGAGGCAAATTTGACATGGATAAGGAAAAATATTACTGTTTAGCTGTCCATCGTCGGATTATGTTGATCAAAGTGTCAAATTAAAGAAAACCTGATAGACTACAATGTGAGTATCTTTAACTATTTATTAACAGTATTATTTACCAAGTGCAACGATATTCAGGGTTGTATCTGGGTTTCCTTTAATTGACTCAGATTGTATATATTGATGTGTGCCGGAGCCAGCGCTCTTTTGCGATAATGCTCTCTGTTAAATATATCATATGTAGATCTGTATGACATATTGCGATCATGCGACGATAGCTTGGTAAAGTAGGTATTGCTGTTGGTATTGGTAGTCAGGACACAATCGAGAGCTTTACATCTGAAAAAATTATCTGATTGCAAAGACAATTCAATGACATACAGTACTGAAGACAAGAAAGTCTTATCTCTTGAAGAACATGGAATACTTGAAAGTTGAAGCAACCGCAACTCTAGTATCCTATCTATTTTTTAATCTACGAATTATAAGGCTTCCAGTACCGATTCTGGGCTTTCTTATAAACTCTTATGTTCTTGAACATTCCTCCGTTCTCAATTTTAACATAAAGTATTAGAAGGGAAATGTAAGTCGAAGAAAATTCTAGACTGTAATATCTATTTCTCAGAATCAAGGGCTTCCAGTACCGAATCTGAGATTTCTTACAAACACTTGCGTTCTTACACACTCAAACGTTCTTATGGCCTGTTCAGAGTTATAAATGTTCAGAGTAACAAATGTTATAAAGAAAAGTCGTATAAAGAAGAGTTTTAAGAAGTGGAAGCAAATATACCTCTAGACTCCAATATCTATTTCCTGTTCCGAATCAGGGCTTTCTAATAAACACTTGCGTTCCTTAACCATGTTAACATTCTACCGTTCTTAATTTCAACATGAAGCACGAGCAAGTCGACACAAATATACCTCTCTACTCCAAAGTCTTTTTCTCAGAATTATAGGCTTCCAGTACTGAATCTGGGCTTTCTTATAAACACTTATGTTCCTTAGTACCCCATCGTTCTTAATTTCCTCCCATATCCAACCCACACTTCAAGATATATCACTTCACTTCCTCGTCACCCTCTCACACACTCTCTTCATCGAAGGAGGGTGAAATATAGTCATGTTTGCCCTCATCGAATCCATATATGACTCTCGGACGAAATGGTATTATTTACTCGTATGAATGCCGCATTCACACTTTCACGCAAAGCAAGTGTACCGTAAGGCATAAGGGATTAACTCTTTCAGTGCCGATGTCACATACATGTGACGGATAGACTTGTCATTTTCATTCACCACTTGGTCGACGTCAGGAAAGGTATATGGTGGTCAATGTATATCAAAATTTAGAGCATAAATCAAGCATTCTAAATATATGATTATAATTATATACTACAATAGAAGTTTTCAGAGAAAACTGCAGATTTTGGACAAGATATTACCTTATTTTCACATTAAACAATAGTAAACATATGAGAAACCAAAAATAATGGACAAAAAAAAAAGAAACTCAAATTTAATTTTCAATAATTCCTGTGCATAAAGTTGGGTAAAGTAAGAAATATGTTTGGTATCATAAGAAATGGTAATAAATTTCCTACAAGTTTTGTACACAATATTTCGTGAAATAATAGATTGTTAATAAAAATGCAGACATTTGAAAAGTAAGCATTGATCACATTTTGGTAAAATTTTGAAGAGAGCTAAACCCCTTGGCACAGTAAGAGTTAAAGACGTGGCCATCCGGTGGCAATTATACGTAGCATTTAAGGGGTCTACGTGTGCTTAGTTTCTGCAAGGTAAATCTAGACTTGGAAATATTCAAATTTTTAAATCAGCCATGGAAATTGCCGCGAGGCATAGATAGCACGACGTAAAGTTACGTGGTTTTTTCGTGGCTGTTTTTGTTTTATTATTATTATTATTATTATTATTATTATTTTGTTTGCGTTACGTGGCGCTACGTGACCGTTAGCTGGAAGTTACATGGCCATACGTGACCGATAAGGCGATTTTTTTTTTTAACGAGATTATGAATTCCCCAGTGAAATGTTATTCTGTGGATCTACTGCATTTGACAGGGTTAACTTCCACTGGTAAAATGTTGAACATTGTTTCACCCTGCCTTACTCTCCATCCAGTTACTGTCACGTAGATGAAATAATTACCTCGAGATGGCCACGTCTCAACCCGTATGACAAAAATGGCCTTGCGTGGCGCTTACGGCTAGGCTTTACGTCAAAAAGTCTGAACCCGGCATAACCCAACGGGTATGAGGGTCTTTCATTAGGCAGCAGCTTCGCATGAATGAGACGTCGACAGCGCATACATCAACATTTCCATTTGCGACTGTACCCTAATTCCTGCCGAGCGGTTACCAAAGCGTATACCAATTAAAATTAAGAGAATGGCAAACATCCGATTGCAACCCAGATACACATTTTATTGCAAGAACGTGGAAGCTTTTAGAGATGTATATGGTTGTTTTAGGGGAAAAAAGATTTTTTTTTTCTCGATATGGCAACGAACAGGATGAGATAGAGGACACAAACCCTCACCCCCACAAACATACATACATAAAATATCCCAGACAGAGAGAGAGAGAGAGAGAGAGAGAGAGAGAGAGAGGCGGGGGAGGGGGGTAGGGGGAGAACACCAGCTACATTTGCATGTTATGAAATCTGTT
>CM046852.1:5148134-5313134 GCA_025618425.1 Heliocidaris tuberculata
GACTGTGATACCCATAATTATCTCTGCCAGCCCCTGACATACACTGGACTCGTGGAGCAGAACTGAAAACATAACTTACCATCTCAGTCACACCTCTAAACCGACTCCATCCCGACCGCTTCTTGGCCATTCGGGGGTAATGTAATTATTTATTCGGTCTATTATCGTTCTGATGTCGGTCTCGTAGGTGTGACTGCGGTATTACTAAAAACATTAAGCTGCTTAGCGTCATGCTTGCACCATCACGTAAATGCATCTTACGATCCTCCCTTTTGTCGGCACCACTTTCGTCATTTTTCACCAGGATTACTTTGCTTTGGCGGTAGCGCTCTCAAGTTATAACATGCTGATAGTCTGATACATTATGTCATTCGCATCTGAGTGCCAAGCACAGTAACACCCGAGCCACACCAACAATACCGATACTATACCGCCAACAGATCGAACAAACATTTACCTTACCCCCCCCCCCCCCCGATAGCCAGAAATCGGTTGGTTTGGAGTCGGTTTTGCCGTGTGGCTGCGGTCTTGAAAAAGCCTCAGACAAAGATGACAACACAAGCAGATGACGATCCAGACGTGGACCAGACGACATCAAAGCGAAATATTCAGGCTAAATTGAGGTGGACATATGGTTATTCACATAATTTAGAGAACGTGACATACTAGGGGTTTTAGTAGTCTGTGAGCAGTGGTGAGATGTGGGATGGAGAAGGGAGTACAAATCATAGAAGGGCGAAGGAGAAGAAGAAATGGCAGTAGGGCCAGAGTCGGTGAAATATTCTGAATATGTTTTTTTTCTTCTTATTTTTCCTTTTTTTCGAGCGATTGCTTTTAAAGGTAATGTTGCTTACCATGGTGACTGTTCAAGAGACTGCATTTGTCAAGAGACCTATCGAAAATTATTGTTCAATCATGTAATAGATTAGAATAATTATATTGAGACATTTTTGAATCGTCAAAATAGGAACAGATTTATTTAAACTTCTTTAAAATCACAAACACTGAAAAGCGACTCCAGGCACCTTTTCGGGGACTCAGAAACCACTAGCAAGCTAAAACGCTTATTTAAAAGCTAGCTTTTAAATACGAACTGACATTTCGAACCGGAATTCGATCGTCTCACGGACCGACGTCGTATTGACTGAATGGACGGCAGGCGTGTTAGATCATGGATCATAAGTACGTTCATAGTAAAGTCTATATATGGCATCAGAGTGTAATTGGACATGTTTAAAGTTCGAAAATGGATATGCTTCAAGTTCGAACTTACATGGATTGAATGGATGAAAGGGGGTGGCGGGAAGTGGTGACTCCACGCCGACTGCAGACCGAACGATTCTTAGCCATGTGATGCAATGTAATTGTTTAGTCGATCTGTTGTTCGTCTGATATCGGTCTCGTTGGTGAGATGGGAAGCAACTGAAAGATGATGATGATGATGATGGTGATGATGATGATGGTGGTGGTGATGATGATGATGATGATGATGGTGGTGGTGATGATGATGATGATGATGGTGATGGTGGTGATGATGAAAGTGATGATGATGATGATGATGATGAAGATTATGGTGATGATGGTGGTGATGATGATGGTTGTGATGATGGTGGTGATGGTGATAATGGTAACACTGATGGCGATGATGATGGTGATGAAGATTATGATGAGGATGATGGTGATGATGATGATGGTTGTGATGGTGGTGGAGGTGGTGATGATGATGATGCTGATGGTTGTGATGATGGTATTGATGATGGTGATGATGATGGTGATGATGATGATGGTTGTGATGATGGTAGTGATGGTGATACTGGTAACACTGATAATGATGATGATGATGATGATGGTGATGATGGTGGTGATTATAATCGTGGTAAAGATAGTAACAATGATAAATATGAAAATGAAAATAATTATGATGATGATGGTAAGGATGATAATGATAATGATGATGATGATGATAATGATGATCATGATGGTAATGATGATAATGATAATGATGATGATGATGATGATGCTGCTGCTGCTGATGATGATGATAATGACTGTGGTGGTCATGATAACAGTGATGATAGTGTAGGTGATGGGAACTATGAGGATAATGATTATGACGGTAATCTAAAACCAAACAAGTGATAAACAACAAGGAAAAACAAAAACGAAATATTGAAGGTACAATTTCTAACTTGAAGTTGAGTTGCTTAAATTTAAAGGATATTAATCACGGTAAAGAAGTGTCAAAAAATTATTTAGTAAAGAAAAATAAGTCAGGGAGTTTAAAGACAAAGTTGAGTTCTGGTCATGCGATTACATTGTAAAAAAAAAATATATATATATATATTCTCTCAAAGCATTCGAGAAAAGTCGATCATGTCTACATAAGAACTTGTTCACATTGTGAGGTTTTGGAAGCTTAAAAATGATTTTTTTTTTAAATAACCAAATCTTGCTGAAAAGCACATGTACTGTTCAAATAAATGGATGTGGAACTTGAACATGAGGGCATTTGAAGAGCAATCCTTTTCAAGGGGACATTTCTACTATGATATTCTTCCAAACTAACAAAGAAAGAATGAGAAAGCTGGCAAAGTATTTCTCCCCTTTACCAGAACTCAACCCTCTTTGTAATGTCTTGTTGGTAATGACATGAAAAAACAAAAAATCTCAGAAAACAATTTGTACACCTTCTAAGAATTCAAGATTGTCTTTCTATCAGATAATGCAATTAGCCAGGACACGCGACGACCGTAACCAATTAAGTATGAAGGTTCGTGTCTGTTCCGCACTAAGAACAATTTCGATTTAAACGTCATCGTTAATGAAGTCAAAATGAAGATGCAACTTGGTGACGAGATAGAAACAAATGGCGTTCCATCTAAATGGCGACTGGTCAGAAACAGCGGCCGAGCTACTGGAGCAGTAGAGGGGTGGGGGGGGGGGGGCTTTTCCACCCCCATAAAAACAACTACAGCAATAACAACAAAATGGAGAAAGACAAAATGAAAAGGAAAAGTGTGAAATGACGGCAAAAGAAGATAAAGAACCCCCTCTCGCACTCTCCTCCAGTCGGTTACCTTGTCATTTATTCAATTTTTTATTTATATCCATCTCGTAAGGCCTATGCCCCTAGACACTGCCACAGACCCCTCAATAACTGGATTCACGCTACGCCACTGGCCAGCAAGATACGCGATGCGGATAGCAGTAATCTGATTTTGCGGGCAGACGTTTTTCTCAATTAGCTTTAATCGGCCATCGGTATCGAAAGTGACAAAGCTATATGGCGCTCAAATGACTGCCGTGGCGTTTGTTTTAACTTGTACGGACAGGATGCATGAGATGTTAGCATGGTAAGAAGAACTGGTATTTACTGGTATTACTCTTGGGTTTAAAGACCAGCTTAGAATGGAATCAATACATTTTTCCACGGGGAAAATAGTTGGTACCGCAGTTTGACTGCTAAGGTTTATATTATTATTTATACTACTATATTGATAAATGAATGCCATCCTATACCATCCAATTATATCTTAGATATTCAAAACATTTTTTTAGTGCAAAACATTTTTTTTTTTTAATAAAGTCGAATACCGAGAAAAAAATTCAGTTGATTATTAATAAAAACGATGTCTTTATATAAACTCATAGCTGCCATCATACACAAATAAACACCTATACCATTTCCACCAGTACACCAACATCAATTTTCAGGGCCGCATAAGCAGTAATATGTGAAACCATGACGGAAAATGAATGTCAGTAAATGTTCCGTCTCCTACTGGAAAAAAAGTTCCAAATCCCTGTAGAACCAATCTGTCTTATACTCTCGGGGACTAGGGGGTTAATTAAAGCCAAATTTCCAAAGAAAGACTTTCATACGGTTTTGCCTAAAACGTAATACATGTATTTCCCTTTTCTATTTTTCATACACACACACACTCTCTCTCTCCCTCTCTCTCTCTATCTCTCTCTCTCTCTCTCTCTCTCTCTCTCTCTCTCTCGCTTTCCTATCATTCTCTTTCCTCTCCGACTAGACTTTGATTAATTCTCGAGTGGATAGACCATGAGGAGGTCCTGTGTAATTATGCGAAGCATGATGACGCGGGATGAAGGAGGTTGAGGAGCCAACTGACCGTGGAGAATTACAGAGCATTTGCACGAGGGGAGGACTATGCGAACTTCGTATCCAAAATATAGGGGCGTATATAAACACGGGATAAGAATTTCCGATTTTTAAAAGAACGTGATAAGGTTTTTCTGGTCATCGTGCTCTGTTCACACTGGTGATAGACCCTGATTCTTTCTCGAGGTGTCATCCGAAACGATGCTGCAGCATTCGTTTCTCTATAAGACGTTGTATGGCGTTCAGACGAGAGGGAGGGAGGGAGAGAGAGAGAGAGAGAGAGAGAGAGAGAGAGAGAGAGAAACTTTTCGTACAGGGCAGTGTTTCATCAAACCGTCATACATGTAAGTACAAGTCCGCCGAAATCCTATTGAAACCAGTGTATTCGGGGGGGGGGGGGGGATTGTGAGACACTCCATTGCCGATTTTGGGGTTGGCAAAGATGAAAAATCTAACACTAAATTAAAACAATTTCATATGATATATATATCAATATTGAATATTGTCTCTGTAGCTAAATTAATTATCCTACTACCAGTTTAAGCTTAGGGTTTCTTTTCTATAAAAACACACACACAAAAAAAAAGATTCATCGATAAATTTTGAAGAAACCTAAAAGAGTATTTTTTTTGTTTGTTTGTTTAGAACACGATAAAAACTACTTTCAAAAAATAAACTCAAGGGCAATATCAAAGGCCTGTTGTACTGCCCATAGAAATCTTGTTCGGATTACGTAATACGCCATTGTAATGTTCGCTCATTTCTAAAGGTGATAGACAGGGCTATTGAAATTGTCTTGAGTTTATTTTTCGAAAGTAGTTTTTATTGTGTTTTAGATGTTTTTGGTTTGTTTGTTTTTTGTTGTTTTTTTCACAATGTATTTGAATTAAAACCGCCAACCCTTCTCAGCAGTCTCCAAGCCACGCACAATATCTAGATGGAAATTACTCCCCAGGAATCTTCGTGGTGACCTTTACTTTCTATTCTTGGTCGGTGGCACTGGGGTTAACCCGCGGTATATTGGGCGACCGGCGGGTCGTCTATGGTTACTTTGTTACAGCCACAGGCAGGTTTTACGCGGTATTTTCCTCGAAATTTTCATAGACGAAGACGTCACAACTGGGCAAATGTATCAGATTCGGTGGAATATCTCTGCACAGATGGCATGGATGGATGAAATAACTGGTATTATTGAATAAAAATGGAACGTGAGTGTTATAAGGCCCACTTATACTGTGGGGATTTGCTGAAGCAAAACACTACGAGCCTTGTCATATCTCCTTAACTGCTGGCGGCAGAAGTTGTACCAGAATCACATTTCTGGTATTTAAAGGGGAAAGTCCACCCTGGTATTAAGTAGACTGAAATAATAAAAGAAAAATGAGAGAGACAGAATAGAGAAAGTTTGAGCAAAATCCGACAAGAAATAAGAAAGTTTGAGCAAAATCCGACAAGAAATAAGAAAGTTATTAATTTTTGAAGATGTAATCAATCAAAGACAAATTGGCAACTCCGTGACGTATCTTACGAGCTCCTCTTCTATTTGCTCAGTACAGAAAATGCCATTAATTTTCATTTTCTTAGCTTTGTTTCATACAGGTTTTGTGTCAAAACAGATTATATCTAAGATGCATAATTTGTGTGACTATATTTTCTTTAAAGAAAAAGGAAATTTATATTTTGCATATGGTTTCAGGGCAAATGGGAGAGGAGTTCGCAAGATACGCCACGGAGTTGCCAGATTGTGTTTAATTGATTTCACCTTCATAGCAAATTCATAGCATTATTATTTCTCATCCTATCTGTTTCTTCATATTTTCTGCTTCTTTCATGTCTTTTAAAACAACTTGTAATCAGGGTTGACTTCCCCTTTAAGCCCATGCACCGTACACTATACGATCTGACAACTATCTGATTTTGGAAGAATTATATTGGTAATAGCATTTGTTTGAATAGTGAATCTTGTAAAATCTAAATCAGGTTCTGAATAGTCATATGAATAATGAAATCATTTTTTTTGGGGGGGGGGGTGTGGTCGGAAGCTTCCTCGTCAGACGTCAGACCAGTCGTGCGTTTTGTCTACGATTCGAAGTCGATTTGGCCTTTATTCCGAATAGATGCCTTGCAATGCACTTAAATTTCAAGTTTAGTATTCACATTATTATTTATTTACTTTTTTATTTTTTATTCATTTATTTATTTATTTATTTTTTGGTAATTCTTGATTTATTGATCCTTTGCATTTCATATAAAACATAGCATTACATCAACAGTATGGCGGATCATATAATAAAAATACAAATCACGTTGGTGTACACATGTCTAACATACATAAAAAATCAACCACGACTGACTTGTCAATTTCTGTACTAGAAATTATGTAAGATTTTAAAAAAAAAATCAACAATAAACAACGTATACCAGAAGAAGAAAAAAAGTAACATAGAGAGCAGGCACATGGCCGGAAAGGGAAAATTTTAACAAATTAAAACAAACAACCTCCTGTTCTTATTGACCCTTAATTATATTCAAAATGCTGGTCCATTTACCAGCATGCATAGCTAATTTGCTTTTCCTTTGTGCAATGTAATGTTCAGCAGATTCAAACGACAACAGATAATTACAAAAGAGACGGAGAGTAGGCTTTGTATTGCCGCACCGACATGTAAAAATATATTGTTTACCTAGCAGTAACAAAAAAAAAATTAAAAGGTAAATATTTCTAGACTTTTGGGGCTCATAAATACCTCATTATTATTCATAATCTCAGTCAAGAAGATTATGATTGTTAAGATGTCAATATCTTAGTCAATTGCGATTTATTCAAAAATCGGTTCTCAGTCGGATCGTATAATGTAAGGTGGGCTTTAGCGTCTTTGCGAAGCCAGTTTGTTTGTTGTTGTTTTTTGTATGTATGTTTTCGTTGAACATTGCTCTTATTCCCTACTTCAGAGCATACTATGAATAATACAAGATATGCTTTCAGATACAAATACGGCCGATAGCCCATTTCAACTGTATGGTTAAAATAAAACCGTTTTCCCTTTGAGTCCAGGCAATATTCACGATCCTCAAGAAAGATTATCTGGTCAAGAAAGAACTAAGAAGAATAAAAACGATTCGGAACGTCTATAGCCAGGCTGGCTCTTGTTCAATTTAGTTTACAGCGTATCATATCATTTGTATGTACCACATGAATGCATATTTTTTGTTAAAAATACATGTTATTATTTTGTTCATTTATTAATTTGTACACTTGTAAAAACAATTATTGGAAGGTTGGGAATAAATATGATTAAATTGAATTGAAATTGATAAAAAATTCGAAGGTTCGTATCAAATTCCAAATATGAAATAGGGTTCATAATTCCGAAAATGAAATAGGGTTCGTAATTCCGAAGGTACATAATTCCGAAAATTGAATAGAACCCTACATCTTTTTTTTCGGAGAAATCTGAGAAAATGCTCATTTAAAATTGGTAAGCAACCTGATATGTACCTTAATCATGTTCATACATAGACCTATTTCAGCGTTATCGTCACTGGTTATGTTACCAGCCCTTGCCCACCCCCTCCCCCGAAAAAAACAAACAAAAAAGCAAAAAAATACACGAATAAAGAGCTACTCAATTTCTCTTTGACTGACATGGGGTAGGGTTTTATTGGCATTACACGCGATTGTAAGGAGAAGTGGAACAAGAAACGGATACGTCCAATCTCCTGTCTAATTTCATGACATTTTGTGCGGGAAATGTCTGCTAATCAATTATTTCTGTCAACTCATAAATGTCAAAGTCATCTTTATGAGGGCAAAACCATATACATCTACTGACTCATTTCAGCATCCTTAAGAAATTGTTCTCCATTGAATTACCTTGAAATTGCCTTGAAAAGTCTCTCTTATTTACCACATTATTTCAACTTCACAATAAATTTAGGGTTCATTAGCAAAATGATTTCACAGTGACATTATTGCATTTCACTTGCAATAGAAAATAGGATGAGCAAGGTTGTATTGTATTACATGAAGCTGTCTATTGTTGACTGAATAAGATCGTGTTTAACTTAATCCACCGATTTATGAAGCGCCAAGTGTCAACTTGACGCTTGTATTCTTCATACATTTTCTAACTTTCACAAAATATTGATGTACAGTGAAGTCTCACGATGGATTGAAATGCAGACTAAATTCATCCATGAAATAATTACCTATAACCTTTAAGACGAAATCGTATTCATCTGTTTATTTATTTATGATTTTTAGTTATGCAATTGTGGTTACCTGTAAAGGATAAAGAGGTTGACACTTCCCGCTCCTTAAAAATAAATGTTCCCGTTAATAAATTCAGCCATTTTATGTAGAGGTACTTTAGACTTGGCCTTAGGTTAATGCACCTGTATGAATGCCGGATTTCGGTATCACTTAACTGTATTTTTATAACGCTATTTACTTGTTTCGATTCATTTTAAATAGATAATTTCGCATCGGAGATCTTCATCGAAGTGAGACATCAGCCCATGGCTACATCGTGCCGCCAAAATGGCCTAAAAATGAATTTGAAGGTTACCGCACTATCCGTGGTAGTACGTGATAATGGATTTTGAGAGCATGTTTGGGATATGACAGACGAGATGCATTAGTAATATAAACCAAACTACGTGATCAGACTCTAATTGCCCTTTATATGTACTTTATTCTGCCCCATCGCAGGGGGTAGATTCAAGAAAGACATAAGGGAGGTGGTTTTCATACATTTAAAAATGTATGAAAACCGCAAATGTTCCCCAAGTATTTTTTTTTTTACCCAGAACGTTAGTTTTTAAATGTCCTGATGGTGCACAAGACCCCCCCCCCCCGATTTTTTTAAATTATTATTATTATCATTATTATTAATTATTTCACTTTTAACAATTTACATGGAATTTAAAGGCCGTGCTTGAGTACTGGTCCCATTACATAACAAATAAAAAAGAACTGCCGATGATTATTGGTAAAATATAATTGTTGATGAATATTGTTTAGTGTTAGTTTCCGGAATCATCGAAATTATGACAAACTTCTCCTCCTCCTCCTCCTCCTCCTCCTCCTCTACTACTACTACTACGACGACGACGACGACTATTACAACTACTACTACTACTACTACTACTACTACTACTACTACTACTACTACTACTACTACTACTACTACTACTACTACTGCTGCTACTACTACTACTACTACTACTACTACTACTACTACTACTGCTGTTGCTGCTACTACTACTACGTCTACTACTACTACTACTACTGCTACTACTGCTACTCCTCCTCCTCCTCCTCCTCCTACTACTACAACTAAACCCCGCCCCCTACTACTTCTTGTTGCACTACTTGATAGCAACAACAATAATGATAATAACGTAATTTGAAGACTAGAAATAATGAGAGAAAGAGGGAAAGACGGAGGGAAGAATACAAAAAAGAAAACACGAAAGAGATAGAAGGACAGAGAGAAGAGAGAGAAGAGTGGGGAGGGATAGAGAGAGAATAGAGATTAGATATAATAGAGGGATAGAGAGAGAGAGAGAGAGAGAGAGAGAGAGAGAAAGAGAGAAAACAAAAAAGGGGGAAAGAGACAGAAGGGGGAGACCGGAAAAGAAGCACGGGGGAGAGAGGGAGATGGAGAGAGAAGAGAAACTATAGTAAGGGAAAGAGTGAGAGCAGAGAGAGAGATAGAGGGGAGAAATTAGAAAGAGAAAGAGAGAGAGAGAGAGAGAAAGTGAGGAAAATACAGAACCCAGAGCTATGTGCAGACTATTGAAGACCGATTTGTTGCTGGGAGCCCAATCAATTCCTCGTTTCCATGGCAACGCATATTCACACTTGCTCATTTGTAAAATCCTCGGAGATCAGCGGTAAAAACCTTCTGGATTTCGAATCACCTCCTCATTTATTATTATTTTTTTCATCATCTATTCAACACAGTTCAAGGGTAGAGAATCTAGGCCTAAAGGTAGACACCGGTATAGGAAGCAAAATAAATGGATGCACGCGGGATTTGGAAACATCCACTATTTCACAAAACGCGATTTTCAGCCAAAAGCCAATTTAGAGCGAAACTTTATTATTATTATTATTATTTTGATTTTCTCTTCAAAAGCCAGAAATTAATCTGGGTTTATTAGTAAGGCTACAAGTCTGCATCATTACAACTAGATTTAAGAAAGAAAAATTACAATTACACGAGTTCATTGCAATATCCATAGGCCTACACTGTTGTTATGCCGTTATAAATCATATTCGGAGTATGAAATAATGATGTCATTGTAATGTTCGCATATTTCACAAAGTGAAGCACAGGGCTACTGGAATTGCCTTGGGTTGATATTCGGAAAGTCTGCGCAATCGTGTTTCAGTGCATTCGTTTTTAGAAGAAAAGAAAAGAAAATATTTTACCATTTTTAAAACGTCACTTTCCATATAGGTTTAAGACGCATATTCATTGCCTCTTTAAACTAAATGTTGGTAAACAAACAAGGAAAGCTTTCTTTGAATATTATTAGACCATCGATTCAAACAATGAAGCAAGAAATTTAATGTAAGCGGACCAACAGTCATGTCTGTTTATACAGAAATGGCGCTGAACCCCCCCCCCCCCCCCCCGTTCTCATCAACGCTGAAAAGACAAGATAGATCTACACGTGTATATTTAAGGGAATCCTTACACATTGCAAAAGTAAAAACCTCGTGACAACAGAAAAAAATAATCAATAAGAATGGATATAGGCCATGCTACTTAGGGAACCCCTTTCGAAGGAAGAGAAAGGAAGAGAAAGAGGAGAATATACGGGAAATTGGACAAAGAAAGAGGGCTAGAGGATTTAGAGCAAGTGAAAGATAGAGAGAGAGAGAGAGAGAGAGAGAGAGAGATAAACAGAGAGAGAAAGAGAGAAACATAGAGAGATAGAGACAGAAATAGAGAGAGAGAGAGAGAGAGAGAGAGAGAGAGATAAACAGAGAGAGAAAGAGAGAAACATAGAGAGATAGAGACATAAATAGAGAGAGAGAGGGGGAGAGAGAGAGAGAGAGAGAAAGAGAGCACACCGATGGGGGGGGGGGGGGGGGGAGGACAGGACTTCACATACTATTGCATGCATGGAAACACATCACAAAGCAGACTTGTTTTTGCTTTTTACATGTAAACCACAGCTCATACATATTACAGTCTTCGTTGGTGCGCTTCACTGATAAATTCAAATGAAAAACTAACCACTGTTAAATCTTTCAGCGCTCACACAAATAACAAGAAACATATATGGCATAACATACACATTATACTGTACACACATATATACTGTACATGTATACTGATCTTGAAATGGAAATAAAGGAGTTTACACTTAATTTCAAGTCAAAATATAAAATCTTACTGCTGGAACAACTTATTGATCTTAACTTTGCATGCACGATTTGTGACTTATAGAGAAAGCAACAGCGATTTTTGTTGCGTTTGAAAGATATGCTCTTTTTAGCCAGTGTAATTACAGAAAGTAAAATTGATCGAACATGTTTTAATACATTTCATCAACCTTTCAAAATAAGCGGTGGATCGATATATTTTAGAATAATAACGAAATCACAGGATGAAGTAGCAAGAACAACACCACGAGGCCTCAAATTTTGGAGGAAAATAAGACATGAGCAAAATCATGAAAATATGGCGACTGTTAATGACAAAATGAAAACAAATCGTCGAGATTGAGATGATGTGATAGTAGTCCCAGTCAGAGAAAATCTCGGTCATGATGCCTATGCAGTTTTTCCCAGAGCAATTGCGGGACAAAAATATCTCATCTTTTATTCTCCCGATTAATATCGGAATTAAAGAGAAGGGTGATTCCCGGTAGATGTGGTTAAGGTGACAAATATTTGTAAGCTTTCTCATTTTTTTTTTAAATTCCCATTTAGAAGAATAACATAGTATTTTTTTTAGTAGCAATGTAGTAAGAAAAGAATCGCTCTTGTATATAATGCTCTCATATTTCAAATAAAAAAATAGAAACTGTTTACAAATTTGGACCACATTCTGATACGACATAATTGTGTATGTCAAAGTAGTCCCATGTACTCATATCTATGCCAAGTGTTTTCTGAATTGTTTTCTATGTTTCAGATTGTAGATTTGTTTTAATTTCTCATAATTTTGATAATTCCCAAACCTCATAATACATGGTTTCCCCTATTTACAGCATAATCAACCATTAACATGATTAATGCTTACAGACGGTGTAATCGTGTCATTTGGCACAAATTCTACACACAAATCTCATAGAAGAGTATTTATGTGGCAGACAAAGAGTTAAGGGTAACATGTAGACAGTTTCAGTCATAATGCAATTGCATGATAAGTACTGAGCTTTCATCTTTAAAAGTTCGCTCATTCTATCTCTCTCTCTCTCTCTCTCTCTCTCTCTCTGCCGCCTGCACATTTTCGATCTTCTTCATACATATAACAGCAATGATTTATCATGATTTGTTTAGCTTACTGGAGCAATACCCAAGGCATACTCGAATTTGTGAGATGGGGAGAAATGTAGAAATCTAGATAAAGAAAACAGCAAGTGATGGTAAAGGAAGAGAGAGAGAGAGGGGGGGGGGCACACATTTAGATAACTTTTCCAGGTAACGAGTGTTAGGCAAAGTTTGGAGAAGAAAAAAAGTCGCCCAAATGTTTTACTACAGTATATTTATTTGCAAAATTTGTGTCAGGTATCTTTTTTTACTCAAAAGAAATTACAGGGAAACATGATTGAGCAAAAAAAAAAATAATAATAATAATTGATTAAAAAAAAAAAATCGATTGAATAACTATAATTATGACTTTGATAAAAGGACAGCTTCATACTTGACTTTTTGTAAGTCATGGGCGTAGTTGGGGGGGGGGGGACTGGGCACATGCCTGCGTCACCTTTTAAAACGACGATAATCTTTAAAAATGCAACGCCAGAGTGTTCCCATCAACGGCAGAAAATAAAATCACCCTCATTGAAAGATACGAGCTAATGTGAATAATAATAATAATAATAATAATAATTAAACATTTTATATAGCGCATAACACATAGGCAAATTTGCATGTCTCTATGCACTTAAGAATAGAAAACAAGTTTATACAAGAAAAGAAAAAGAAAAAGAAAAATATGAATAATTATAGAGACTACAATTTAGCTTGTTGTGTACCTTCTTCTCTATGAGAAATAGTGAACGGATTATTTTACTTCCCAAACCCCACACAAACGTTCTGAAAAAAAAAGCACACTATACACAGCCAGTCAAATATTTAACAAACTCCCCCGAATTGTAAGAACACAAAACAATCTGCCGGCCTACATGAAATGCATCTCAAATATCTTTCCAATGAATTTTGAAAGACAAAAAAAATAATAATAACAATATTAATCCTGAGACATGATCTTGACATTTTTTGTTCGTAAATCATTTCTCTCTTCATTTTTTTTTTCTCTCTCTCTTTCTTATTTTCTTAATCTCTCTTTTTCTCATTCTCTGTTTCAATTGCAGATTTTGGTTTTATTTTTGTAACTTGTAATTTTTTGTAAATATTTGTTGTTGTTGCTGTTATTGTTATCTTTCTTTATTGCTTTAGATAATAATACGGACTTGCTAAAAAAGAGCCTTGCGGCTGAAGACAGATTTTTTTAAAATGCCGTATTCAATTAAATAGAATCAAATAGTTTTATCTTTATTATAAAACTTTTAACACTCAAATAAAAAAATGCACATAAAAACAAAAACAAAAACAGGACCGATGTTTACAAATAAAAGTATAATCTCCTCTGGCAGGGTAATATAGAATACTGCATAACAAATACAGGGAAACCAAATGGGGACGTAGATTTATTATAAAGTTACAATATAATGTCAAATAAATAAATAAATATATATATAAATATATTGCACAATAATATATTTGATAGGCAGTCTTGTTTGTGAAAGCACATAACAAGAATTTGGCAGAAGGCCTTTATCTAACTTCGCCCACATTATAACACTGAATTTGCATTTTGTTCAAATGTGCATTATTTTGTACACGTTTATAACATCTTAACATCTTTCGTATTCCCCTGATTATTACTAATACTGCTTACTGCTTTGATCTGCCAATAGAACACCTCTTCATATTTTCTTCTGTATTTCCCTACTTTTTTTTAAAGATGATATCATTCTGAACGGATTTTGCATTAGTATACCTGCTGAAACTTTCGTTTTGTATTTTTCTGCTTATTCTAAAGATGACCCTTCGTTTTGTTTTGCTTGTGCTTTTGTACCTGTTTTGTACCTGGCAGGCAAGCCAGACATGCAAATGAAGTTTCTTTCAATGTACAACACGTATTGTGATTGTGTTTTATAAATCTTACGACTGAAAGAAGCTAGGCATGACTGACTAAGCGTCAATCTCGTTCGAAAGGGCTATGCCGCTATCCCACCGTGATAACAAGCTGTTTTGAAGAAATACAAAAAAGATCTGAGAAACAGACTGGTACAAGTTTGAATGAAATATGGGCATTAAGCAACATAACGAAGGTTGGGAAAAGTCTGAAACTGAGTCACGAAATGTTTGTGATTCTTAAAATGCCAAATTCGGCAGCAGTCATTGGGGACAACTCTTGAATTTGTTGTACAATCGCCATCCATAATCACCCTGCAATCATATGTAAATGATATGATTGTTTTGATTCAATAAAAAACATTTTAAAAAAAATGTTGCACAATTAAATATGAATTTCCCGTTCTATAATAAGCAGGGCCTACCTTCACCTTTTGGGATGTAGTTAGAAAATAATGTGGATACGGTTCCATGTCACTGTAGGTCCTTCAGTAACGAAAAGGCCCTACTCAGTGACAAGAGAATGTGAAAACAAAGAAATCATTTTCGTCATTTGTGTATTGGAAGAAAATGAGAGAGCTCTCCGACAATACATCACGGAGACATTACAAATGCACCAATTTGAAATTCCCATGTGTGTCATTGTGCATAGTGATAATTATCAGGGCTCCCTTGTAAAGCAGATTCTCACTGAAATGGACTCTCCTGCTTTTTATTAAAAAAAAAAACATTGATAAACGAATAAATAAATATACGATGAATATTAACATACAAAAATTCATAACTTTCTTCTTTGTTGTTGTTGTTGTTTATCCGATTTCGTTAAAAGCTTTCATCTACCTGTTTCTCTGATTTTGTTCAGCTTTCACTCAAAGCAAATTGATGTCAAAATTGGAGTGCATTTTTACTCCCCTGACTACTGAATTATCTGATTTCTGTAGGCTTTACACTAGGACCACCCGGTTCTCGTAGGCTATGGGTTAAAAGATAAAGTTGAGTTCTGATCCTGCAGTTACAAGATTGATCATGTTTACACAAGAATTTGTGTATACTAGGAATTTTTGGAATCATCAGAATTATGTGACCCAATCTCGCTGAAAAGCACAGTCTGCACACATAAATGTGTATATGGGACTGCAAAAAGATGATGTTCAGCCCGAACACTCCAGCTACAGTGTATTTATCGTCATATTTTGAATATGAGGGCCATTGGGCACTAATTTACTTCCGCACCGGGTACCCCAAATTTGATTCAATCACAAAGTTTGGGCACGCTAACCCTAACCCTAACCTGTGTGATTAAATCATATTTTGGGTACCCGGTGCGAAAGTAAATTAGCACCGGCAATTGAAGAGCAATCATTTTCAGGGAACATTTCTTATTCTGCTGTGATGTTCATCTAAAGTGAGATAAAAGGAATGAGAAAGCTCACAAATTATTCTTCAGCTTTCCCAGAAATCACCCTTATCTGTAAGTAGGGGAGTCTACTCTGCATCAGAGCATCAGCATGATCAGACAACCTATAGCTAATTGCGACCTTCAGCGACCAATTTTTTGCGACCGAGTTTTATCTTGTAAAGCAGGTAAACACTCAGAATGTACTGAAGGGATTCGTTAATGCATCAAGTGCGATCTCCTCAAAATGGGACGGCTAATGGAGTTGATCTTGGGATCTTTCCTTAACCATGCTAACCTGTGGCGTTTGGAATTTGAAAACAATGTTTTAACCTTGGGTCTTTCATCTTAAAAGCATGATTTTAACCCAATAAGTATGGCAAGCCATCGGGGTCTACTTACGTCTACTCACCACTTGATTTTCGATACACGTACCTATATTGACCAATCAGAAGCCAGTATTCAGTACGCGTACTGTTTTTGGTCATCACGTCACGTGTGTTTAAGGGTACGTGTACTTTACTTTTACAGACGTTACTGAGCCCTCCGGCCATAGGTGGCCAAAGGGTTCAGAAGCGTCAGTTAATGTAACGTGTGCTTTGTCATTTAGGTAACGTGTACTTTGACTAGTCATTACGTGACGTCTATACAATTACGTGTGCTCTGGTCGTTACGTGACGTCAGCTAAGAGTTAGTCTATTTCCAGGATTTTTTTTTTTTTTTTTTTTTTTTTTTTTTGTCAATAAAGCAAACCATGTACGTTAATAATATTGTTCAATAAGGGAAGTATAGGGCTTGGCAGGGGCTCAGGGTGTTTAATATATTTCTGTTGGTGGCTGATTATTAAGTCGTCCTCTAATTTTTTAGAGTAGTAGTAGTAGTAGGCCTACACTCTTTTTAGCAAACTAACAAAAATCAAAGTAAAGTATAAACCGTGCGGAGTTGGTTTATTATTGTCATTTCTACTACTACTACTACTACTACTACTACTACTACTACTACTACTACTACTCATTTTTATTTCATTATTATGATTGTTACTATCATAATTATCATCATCATTATAATTATTATTATCATCATTATCATTATTATTATTATTATTATTATTATTATTATTATTATTATTATTATTATTAATAAAATAATAAAATAAAATTAATGTATAAAGTTTATTCATAAATACCATGTAATGAGCGGAGGAAAGAGAAACAAGTTGATGATTTAGATTAGGAGAACTCCCCACATGTACAGCTCATGTTTACTATATAGCTAGTGCATACAAAGTATACAAACTTCTACTGCATGGACACTATTCACGCTCTTATCCTCCATCTGTTGTGCAATTAAGGGTCATGACCTCTGTGGACTCGTTGTCATGACCACTGGAAGGCCGCCTGTTTACCCAAGGATTAACCAGGGAATCCTAGTTACATTAATACATTCCCATGCTATAACCAAGGAGTTATCTGCTATAATAAGTGTAACGAGACATCCTCGTCCTCCTCCCCCCTCCCCGGCGAAAAAATGTGAACCCCCTCCCCCCCCCCCCAAAAAAAAAGAAGAAGAAGAAGAAGAAGAAGAAGAAGAAGAAGAAGAAGAAGAAGAAGAAGAAGAAGAAGAAGGAGAAGAAGAAGAAGAAAATGTAGTGTAAAATAATGATGAGTAAATGATAAAACAAACGGTTTGTTTTCTTAACAATTAAAGAAAAAAATCTTCTTCATCGGTTGTTACACTCCTTGGCATTATATACTTGAACTTTGAAAAATCATAGAATATTTGTAATCCATGTGGAGGCAGAGCTAGATTCCACTAAATTTCGTCATGGGCCTATAATAAGGCCGGGGGGGGGTGTATCGGCTGTCAATGTCACACAGGCCTAATGAATATTCTAGTCGGAAAGGCGTTAGTGAAAAGACTGTTGATAAATTCAATGTATTCATTAAAACAATTATTTTTTTAAAGACTGAATGTTCGTACGTTATATAGGGAGGGGGCGGGGGGGGGGGGGGGGGGTGTGACTGTTGCTGGGATGGAACAAGAACACACGCAAACAATTATTGTATGCCTATTTTAAATTAAGAGAGATCATTTTCTCAATGAAGCAGTCTAATAAATAGTTACATGAAAGGGGAATTTCACCCTGGTATTTAGCTGATTTAAATAAAAGCAGAAAATATAATTTTTTAGTACTGCAGGGCAAATGGGATGGGCCCTTACAAGATACGTCACGGAGTCGGTTGCCAAGTTGTGTTTGATTGATTACAACTTTAAAAAATTAATAACATTCTCATTTCTTATCAGATTTTACTCAAACTTTTATTGGTCTGTTATTTCAATTTTCCCCATTCCTTTAACATTATTAAAACAATGTAAGAAAGAAAAATGTATAAATGTATCTGAATTTTCACTTTTCAGTTTGAAATTCAGTGTTCAGTGAGGGCACTGGGATTTTAAAATTGCATAGTGGCAGGATGGGGGCATTATTAAAAGAGGAAGTGGGCATAGCTCACTGGAGGTGATAAGGGGCATTTATAAGAAGGGGAAAGGGGGGAGGGTACTTATGAACAAAACCGTCACTTATCAGACAAAAATAGGCTGAATCTACTTGAAAATGTGGGGGTATTGTGCCCCCAGCCCCCTTGGGAGGGGGAGGGGGGGGGGTGGAGAGGAGGGAGGCTGTCGCTGTGATACCGAGGGCTAATTGTGCTCGGGGGTAACTTTCCGGCGGGGTAATTGTCCTTGTCTTAGATTCATCTCTCACCTCCCACGAAATTTTTGAGCTTAGAAATAATAATAATAATTATAATAATAATAATAATAATAATAATAATAATAATGATGATGATGATGATGATGATGATGATGATGATGATGATGATAATAATAATAATAATAATAATGATAATAATGATAATAATAATAATAATAATAATGATAATAAAATGTTACAATTATATAGCGTATTCCGTGAATACTTCATTGCGCTTTACAATGTCATTTATTATTATTACCCAAGAGAGGTAAACGATGCACTTATTTTACTAGTTTGGAAAGAAAACTGATAGTAGGAAACTGCATATACACCTAGGTGTGGATGTGGAAGGGGGTTCTCCTCCAACCCTGAAAAATTATAGTTTTGAGGAGTGGCGAGTTGTGTTGGAGGAGTGTATTCCATAACATGGCCCACGGAACCGGGGGGGGGGGGGGCTGGGGCTGCAGCCCCCCCCCCCCCCACACACACTTGTTTGAGTAGACACGTTTCATAAATTCCCCGAAAAAAGGTGCGAGATTGTCATTATTCAAGTGAAATCAAATCAGCCCCCCCCCCCCCCACTTTCAAAAATGCTTCGCGGTCCCTGCATAACTATAGCTTATTCAAACTTTTAAAAGACTAACTGGATGATTATTCACTATAACGATTTAATTTCCTCACTTTACTGAAAGTTCCTATTATTTCTAGAATTTTCAAGGGCAACTTGCCCTTACCCTTTACCCCTCTAAATAAGATATCGAAGTCCCTTCGCACTGTAGGGAGCTTTTGTATTTTCAATCTTCTGAATTTGCAAAGAGAGAGATTTAAGGAAAATGAGAAGTCACTGCCCGCTCTGGTGACGCTCTGCGCCCTTCGTAATTTATTTTATATATTTCAAATTAGGCTGGTTGGTGAGGAAAACTCCTTTCGACATTTCATAGAGTGGCCCTTTCATCCACGATTTTCTGACAAAGAGTGCGCAGGTTTGGCCAAGAATTAACGTTCCTCTGTGCATGTAGCCAGACCCCTCTATCCCATAACGGCATCAAAAACAAGTACCTTTGGACGGGCTCCCGTGTCTTCTGGCAAAGGTTATGCCCCCCCCCCCCCGGCATGTTCATGTTGTAAAGGACATGGGAGCGACCTTATCAGGTACATTCATTACCACGAGTGAGTTGCCACTGACTTGAATTTGAAGCATCGCAAATGGCCGAGCACATTGATGTTCGCCCCCCCCCCCCCCCCGCCGTTCCACTCTATTTAAGAAAAAAGAGAAAAGGGGGAGGAAAAGGGGAAAAAACTAGGAAAGACCAATTTTGGGGCGATTTTCACCTCCTATTCCAGCAGCGAGGTAGACTGTTAATTTTATTCCATGTTTAGTATATTTTCATGACAAAATTAAATTTTTATTATGAATAAAGATTCAAGTTTGGCTTGGTCCCTTTGCTCACTCGCAGAAAAATGTTTCGTTAGGATCTTGAAAGTTTTTAAAAACTTCCTGTAACTATCCAAGGTAAAGTGCCTCAAATTCATTTCCACAAAGTGTTTGAGGTTAATATCAGTTTTGTTTTGTTTTTTAATCAGGGAGGGGCGGGGCAGTTTTATAGTTTGTCCCGGGCACCATAATTCCCTAGATAAGCACTTTTTATGACATTCCTATACCACAAGTTAAGTGCCTATCAAACGCCATAGAATGCCCACCCCCCACCGTCCCCCCCCCCAAAAAAAAAATAGGACGGGGGAATTGACTGGATCAGTAAGAAAAGTGCAGTATTAGAGGAAGGTTGTACATACCGGTAATGCTAGAATCCGTGTATAATGAATAGTCACTGGATGCCTACATGGAGTATGCTGCGCCCGCGAAAGGCCCCCCCCCCCCCCCCCCCCCCCCCATTTTCGGACTATTACGATATGCTGCTCCACCATTACGTTTCTGGTCAATCTAGCTACTTTTTGTGCAATTCATATTCATGGGCGTTGGGCAGACATTTCCCCGTAACTTGGTCTCACTCCGTCATTTTCTTTCCACCTACGACTTGAAATGTCTTGCTGAGTGTATCTATCAACTGAATTCACCGGTTCAGCTCACTTGGAGGTGGGCGGGGTAGGATGTAGCACGGGGGCGACTCGTAGGCTAGGCACAACCCAAGACTTGATGCCAGCCAGTGGCTCTTTTTAATATGTGGGGTCATAGTATCAAGGCCAGGGGCGGCTGAGCGTCTTTCAAAGTGGGGTGGGGGCAGCAAAAAAGGGCACTTATTCGGGGAAAGGAGGCACCTACAAAGGGTGAACATAAAGCGAAAAAGGGACCATTTTGTGACACTGGTATAACCCTACAGTCTAATTAGTATAGTTATTATCAAGCATCACCTTCCTTTTTATTGTGGTTCTGGGCATCGTTTCATCAAACCGTCATAAGTACAAGTTCGCCGACACCCCATTGAAACGCATGTTAATGTTGATACACGCGTTTCAATGGGATGTCGGCGAACTTGTACTTATGACCGTTTGATGAAACGCTGCTCTGGTCACTACTTCAGCTTTCCTGATACGCAGTTGTGTGTAATGGTCTAATGATTCATATGCGAGAAAGCTAAGCGAGCGAGCAAAAATTGTCGGACTTTTTTTCTATTGCTGGAGTCCTTGAGTTATACATTATTTACAGCAATATACATGTACAATGAAAATGACAGCAGCAAATCTAATTGGGGGAATGTCGAATGATCTTTTAATTTGTACATTAACCCTGTCGTTTTCTTTAGGATTACACCGATATACATACTTTCTGCGATCTGCTTGATTTCATTATATACTGTAAGAGCTAGCGAGCGTAGCGAGCGAGTTATGGGGACATTTTCAGAAAATACTGCACTTACTTGATGTAAATTATTAGCACATTCGAGCGAGCGGAATGAGAAATGTTGTAGTAATATGGGTACTTGAAAGCCGCACCGATTCTTTGTAGCTAGATATGGCTCTTTTTGTCCCCCCCCCCCCGAAAAAAAAAGAGAATACGGGGCAATATTTAGATTCGAAAAGGGGCACTTATCAGAAGGAGAAAAGGATAGTTATCAGAGAGATAAGGTGGCAGTTATCAGATTTGAAAAGGGGCACTTTTCAGAAGGCCAAAAAGGGGCGCTTATCAGAAGGGAAAGGCACTTATTAGAAAGGAAAAGGGGCACATCTAGTAGTAAAATGGGCACTTATCGGAGGGAAAGGGGGCATTTTTCAGAAATAAAAAGGGCACTTTTGGGGTACTTGAAAAACTGGGGGCATTGTGCCCCCTGCCTCCCCCCGCGGGCGCGCCGCCCCTGATCAAGGCTTTTCTTGATATAAATTTATTACTGCTCTTGCTAATACAGCTAATACTTGCTTTTTTTCTCTCTTCTTTTTTGTGCAGGGGCAGTATAATATAATATTCATAAGAACCCACTTCATATGACATACAACATACGAACATCATACATCATGTAAATTTCTTTTGAATACTTTCTATCCCATCCTGATACCTCTCCAGCTGACGTATCTCAGTGAATGGGGATTAGGTCATTTATTCGGAGGCGTCTGACGGACATCCCCCACCATTTCAAATTTAATGTCTTACAGTGGGCACGATAGAGGGAGTTCTGCCGCGTATTTTCATCCTATTTCATTTCGTTATTTTTCCTACCCCTTTCTATTTATTGTCTTGCAATTATGAACATTTACGACTGGAATTCACCAGGCAGCCCTTCCCTGCCGATCATTATTATCATTCTTATCGAGAAGGGGGGGGGGGGGGTAAGCCATGGGGTCTTATCACTGTTGTAGCCCAACAATGTCATCCAGATGTCACTTGTAATACGTGGAATCATGCTTGATATTTATCCCCTGACTTTTTTAAATATTGAGGTTCTCCTACTGATCCATTCAATTCTGCCCTCCTCCATTCACCCCCCCCCCTTTTTTTTTTGGGGGGGGGGGTACAAGCAACCATTTAAGATGACGTGTGGCATATTATTCTGCTTGAGTGCATTGGGTATGATACCTTTCCAACCTAGGCCTACCTCGCTCAATGAGGGAGGGGGTGGGGGCGTCTGGCGGGAATCCGCGCATCTGCCGCAATTTAAAATGTCTGACAGTGCATGGCCATTCATGATAGCGGGAGTTTTGATTACCCCGACCACACTGTTCGAGTCACACGTCCGTTTCCTTACATGAACAAAGCAAGAGAAATCAGAAGAAGACGGGAAGGGAATAAATGAACAAGGAAAACAATAGACGAAGAGAATATTTTAATAGGACGATACAAAAAGTGGCAGAGGGGAAAATACAGGGCTGCACCGACGTACCAATGCACATACAAAATGTGATTTTTTTTTCTTTCTTGTGATTACGTGTTATTTATTCCCTTATGGAAACCAAGTAAAACAATGAACATATATAAAACCAGAAACAGACATGCTTTCAGAAATATAGTCCTGCAATAAACCTTTCTAAGGGCGCACTAATTTCAAGTTTGTTAACACTGTAAATGATGTTTCTATAAGTGGAAAATATAATGCATGATTTTTTTTAAATGGAGGGGGGATTCAGAGTTTTATTGGAATTCCACGGTATTAATAAGCATAATGAAACGAATCTCTAGTGTGTAAACATGGAGGGCTTCAGCCCCCTAGCCCCCTCCCCCCCCCCCCCCTTCCCGTTCTGTGGCCTACGAATTTGTTCATTATAGGGCCGGCCCCGCAAGTCCTGACAATTTTTTTTTTTTTTTTAAATAGCGGCCCGGATCCCCGTCAAAGAGGGGGATACTGTGTAAATTTAGTTTTCAGGTTTTAAAATAACCCGAACCTTCGGAAAAAACGAACCTACGGAAAAAACGAGCCTACGGAAAAACGAGTGTCCCCACGCAAAACAAGGGATGATAAGCGTGCTTCACGTTTTGCAATTTTGGAGGGATAAAATTTCTAAATCTTCCACTTTCAAAATAACATGAAATATATATGTATGAAAAAATAGGGGAATGGGCTTCATCGGGGGGGGGGGGGGGGTGGGGGGTAGGGATTGGGTTGTGAGCAAGTAGTAAGCTTTTGAGGTGGGCCTTCACAGTGTTTGCCCCACCCCCCAAAGAAAAATAAATATAATAAATAAATAAATAAAATAAGCTAGGACCCTTCCGGGGCACCTGGAGCGTAGCGCCGGAAGTAAAAAAAAAAATAAAAAAAAAATAGGGGGGGGGTTAGAATGATGAAGCCTCACCTTTTAGAGTACTAGAAAGCTGATCGCAATGGTAAATTTGATTGTCGTGGAGTGGGGGCAAAAATACTTCCCCCGATAAATGGAAGCAAGCATCTGCCACATTGTGTGTATCAATACACGAGGGAGGATGGTGACCGTGTGAGAAAATTTTGGTTTTAAATGATGAAAGTTTGCATTTTAGAGCACTAATAAGCTTATTAAGCCTATACATCGTTGTAATGGAAAATTATTATTACATGTAATTTTCCTTTTCTGTTTTTCTTGAGAGTTTTTTGCCCCCAAACTCGAGGGCAGGAGGGCTATCATGCAAGTACAAAATGTAATTTTCTTTTTTCATTTTCTTCTTTTTTTAATGATTGCCTGTCCGATCTTCTATTATGAAAACAAAGGAAACGGTTACCTTTCCCTCATTTTCAGTTTATGCAAAAGTGAAGATAATAGACCACAAACCGCAGTATACATGTCTTGAAAAAAAGGCTCATGAAATAGGGCACCCCTAATATCAAGTTGGCTAGGCCTGAAAACGATGTTGGTATACGTGGAAAGACATAACAATTATTAGTTCACGGGCCACAGAGCGTTTGAAAAGTGGGGGCAGTAGGTTGAGCATGAGTAAGAGCATAATATATTATTATTAATATAAGCAAAGGGGAGTGTGTGTGTGCGTGTATGTGTGTGGAGGGGAAGCCTGCACTCCCTAGCCAGATCAGCCCCCCCCCCCCCCCCCGGTTCAGCGACCCCTGAACTTGATCATGATAGAGCCATCCATTTTCATAACAAAGAGGGGAATCCTGATAATCGGGATTTGATTTCCCAAACTCTCATAGTCATATTCCACATCCCCTAGTTATGTAGAGAATAGAAGCGGTCTCATTAAAAAAAAAAAAAAAAAAAAAAAAAAAAAAAAAAAAAAAGCCTTGAATTAGACCATTTCAAAGTAGACGTGACGTATTGAACAAAGCACACGTAATTGAACAGACGTGACGTGACGTAAGGTCACGACAGAGTACACGAAATTGGGTACACGTCACGTAACGAGTAGACGTGACGTACCGTTTGGTTTTACGTGACGTCTACTGGGTACGCGTACTAGTAGACGTAGGTAGACCCCGATGGCTTGCCATAAATAAGTTCACATGAAGTTTAAAGACACATTATAGGAACCTTTCATGATGACCCTGACAAGGTTTATTTAAAAAAAAAAAAATCGTGTCTTAATGTGAATTAAGATAAAAGATTTGTGCGTTAGCCATAGTAGAGCCTACAATCTACTTCTATATAAGAGTAACTTGCACAACTTTTGTTTGTGTATGCGCGTGTGTTCAATTAAAATGACTAATTCAAATCTAAATCATTAATTTTTGCCCCCTTTTTTTTTAAATTGCGCGAAACAACTACCTGACAGGAAAAAAAAAAAATGTTTAGTACGCAGGGTGTGGGGGGGGGGGGGGGGGGGGGAGGGGGGGGGGGAGAGATTTCTATCTATACAAGATAATACCCTGTACCACATTAGGTACTCTATCCTGGATACACCACTGAGAGTGCACACTCCTCACATCTCCCTGTTGGAAAACCATCTGTCCGGTAGAAACGCTTTTTACCATGGTGAAAAATCTTACTAAATGTCCGCTTTCTGGGTAAAAAATTAGGGACGGCACCGACTATCTAAACAAGAAAGAGGGGAAAAAAATCATAACTAGGTCAGACAGATGGAGAAAAAAATCCAAGAATCGTACACGAGATGTGCGTGTCTGTGCAACGAATCGTGTCCAAATTAGGTGGGAATTGTATGCTAACTTCAATTAAATTTGACATGAGAACGACAGTTCATCTGTGAGAGGTGAACAACGGTCGGGAAGTGGGATAATTGCAGTGATTGCGGGTATTTGACCTGTTATAATGGCCCTGCTGTTTTACAAAAAGAGACGTCTGCGAGCTGCGATTTAAGATCTTCTTTGATTTCAACAGTGCCAACCGTGAGGTGAAAGGCTTGTTGGTAATTACCCTACTAATGTATTATAACAAAGGGACGTAGACCTACAGGCTTCTTAATAGGGTCCATTGTAAGATGATAATCATTCATATCTTCTATGATGTCTTTTTTTTATTTCAGAGCTTGCAGAAAGACACATAATTACATTTGGATTTTCAAATTACTAGACAAGTACTTAACGGCCCATGTTACCATAGCTCCCAATGGCAATAAAACTGATTTCTAGGACTATAAATCAAATTAAATTCAATCTAATATTTACATGGCACTATATCCTATTGTTATTAGTCATTACAATCATGCAAAAATCTTATTTTTGACAGTAATGGAAAGCATACATTTTTTCCTTACATTTATTTGCTTACACTTGTCTGTAGGCCCATTTTATCCTATTGTAATTGTACATTCATCATGTTTATATCATTTATTTCGGGCAATCCTTTCCGAATCTAAGATCTACTACCTGTTGCACTTCAAAGTGATATCGTTCAGATTGCGCTAAGAATTTTTGGTAATACACTAACACTCATACACTATGAGTATGATGACACATTTAGGACTATGGCGGATCCAGGCGGGCACTTGCCCCCACCCCCACCCCCACCCCGGCAAAAAGCCAATCTGGTATATGTGAAGTACGCAGAATAGATATATGCACCCGCTTTGTTTTGTACAACAGACCAGACTTTTTTTCATTTTATACTTCTTTTTTTTTTGTCCTAAGAAGGCATCTAAAATTTAAATTTAAAACCTCCCCCTCCTTATTCTGGATCCGCCACTACTGACTGTGATGAATATGTCATGTTAATCATGCAGACAATAACTTCCTTCCCTTTCTATGATGGGTTAGTAGTCTGTGATCCCCAGACCCTGTCGTTTTAGTTGGATATGTTGTTATTAACACACTTAAGTTCATAACTGCATTTGAGTAATTTGAAAATGTTAGTCATGTATATATGAATCCATTGTACTTAGGTTGTCCATGTGTATTTCCTAATTGTATCTTTATCGAAACTTTTTTTTCCTGATTGCAGTTTACTCTGTATTACATTGAATTACAGTAAAATGTCAAATATATTTCCAGTGCCTTTAGCATATTGCGTCTTTATGGAAATTGCGCTCTACATAAATATTCATTACTATTATTATCATTGTTATCATTATCATTATTATTAGTAGTAGTAATATATTGTATATTATATATTACTACTACTACTATTATTATTATTATCATTATTGTCATTATTATTATTATTAGTAGTAGTAGTAGTAGTAGTAGTAGTAGTAGTAGTAGTAGTAGTGTCATTGTTATTATTATATTATTATCATTATTATTTGTATTAGTATTATTATTATCATCATGCAGCTTGTATTAATCTAGCGCGATTTTTTCACAGCTTTAATGGTTAATGTATATTTCCCAAAAGTTTTCTTTAACAAAAAAAATTGTCGATATAATGTACCCCGAATTACTTCAATTACTCCAAATTAATGTGGGAAAGAATAGGCCTACATATAGCAGCACCTGTTCTGGATATATTAGGAGCTATTACTATCAGGGTCCATCACTATGATCAAGTAGGCCTATCCATAATGGTTTTGCCTAAGCCATGGGTACACAGTCACGACCAATCTCCGTTTCTCATGCAAGCCTCGTATTTGTCACAGAGTCAACCCTGACTCAAAATGGGAAGCTCTTTTTGGACACGCCAAAAGGAAATTTTGATTAACACATTCACGCCCATAACCGGTGTTATGTTCCTCCACAAACAATCGGGTTTCCCCCACCCACATGCCCCAGATTAGCCAATGAAAATGTCACTCGTTCTCAGCGCCTTTGACAGCAGTAGAAGTGGCGCAGAGGGTTTAATAGTTTGAACATGGATATACTTGTAGTATAGTGTATATCCATGTTCGAGTAGTATATCTATGGTTTGAACGCTGGTTGAGTATTAACAGGAAATTCGTCGATTCGAGCATCGACACGGCGAGTATCAATGTACCCTTTTTCCACTTTCGACCCTATAAAAGTAAATGGATAGCTGGTAGGAAGAAGTGAATAGCAGAGCTGGGTTTGGCGTACCTCGAGCACAAAACAATAAGCGAGTTTATGATTGTCCCATTTGTATTATTGTCATTTTTAGACAATTGTATTAGGCTAAAAGTTTCAGAGGTTACTGTAGAGACCAATGCTATTACACGTATTATACCAATTGATTTTTTTTTAACCTTTGCAGTGCAGGCCTACAGACGCAGAGTAGCTTTAACATAGACATCCAATACGTTTAAAAAGTATCAAAAACAAAAACGAAAGTAACACAAACAAAAGTAACACAAACGAAAAAAGCGAATAAAAGAGACACTGCATCATCATCATCATCATCATCATCATCATCGACAAAAACACCATCATCACATTCATCACCGCTTTAACTACTACCACCACCATGACCACCATCACCACCACCATCACCACCACCATCACAACTACCACCATCATCACAACCGCCAATCCACTATCACTACCACCGACACCACCACCACCACTATCAAAACATCAAAACTATATAAGTACAATAACGACTAAGACCACCACCCTAACCACAATTATCACAACCAATGCCAGCACCTTCACAAGCACCATCATCACCACATCATTACTACTATCACTTCCATAATCACCACCATCACCATCGCCACCTGTCCATCACCACCATCACCACCATCACTACATCATCACCATGGACAAACCAAGGAGTTATCCTTGGACAAACATACACGTACTCACCTGATTTTCCGACTCCTTTCTGACCCAGAACCGTGAATCGGATGTCTCTCTGCATCTTCACTGGTGATTGCTTCGTGGACCCCGTCATCCTACCCCCTCAACTCCTCCAAAAATCCTTAAATGAATTCACCAATGGCAACAGGGCACCCTCTTTATTTCAAAGTGGAATAAAAAAAAAATCTCTACTGATGCTGATTGAAAACGAAGACTCACAAAAAGGTTAAAGCGATAAAGTTTAACTGTCGATGTACTTTAAGGCGATTCCGAAATTTCATGTGATATCTGCCAGAAAAGGCGATTGATCTCTCTTGGATCAGTCATTAAATCGTAGCATCTAGGATGGATAGGAAGGGGGTAATCACAGGGGTGTGGATTGCCACCTCTCTTTATCGCCGAGTTTTCACGTCAGCAGCACAATAATAATCCGAAACTGATCATCATAATCCACTTATAGCGTTATAGAAACCATCGGGATCGGTAGAGTCACTCAATAACCAAGAGTCCACCTGTTCAAGAGAGTCCTCCTCGAATTTTACTGGTTATTTTCGAGCCCGAGAAGAAAACAAAAATCGCATATAAATCGTGGAGGATCCTGTTTAATACAAATTCAAAGGAGAAGATGTGACGACAAAATCTAAAGAAAAAGAAAATTACTACCTAGGTGATAAGAAAGATGCGATGTTGAAACTATCACAAATTAATTTATATTTCTAAACAGATTTGGGGTATGCAATATTGAATTTCAGTCCCGAATTGTCCCGCTGTAGTAAGTCCACCATTCATTGAATAAAACTGAATGTACGATTTCCCTATCATAACGTCAACAGGTCAATGGGATATCATAGCTTTGCTTGGTTTCTCTCAATGAATGGAGATTGACATGACGATTAAATGAATTTGAGGACCTTGCAGAAATATGCATGCACGCACAGAATTAAGAAGATCATGAAGATGTTGTCATATCACCAAAGTGGTACGGATTCGCTATTTTCCCTGCTTTTAACTTTTTTGATACGTAGAATATGCTGTCTTGTATTGCGGGATGGGGGCAAACTAATCAGTCCCCTGGCTGATTTCTTTACTATCCCTACACTGCTCTCGTTAGGAATCATCCGATGTATGATGGGTTGACTGTAGTAGATATGTTGAGACTGGTCTTGTTCGCGATTGAAAGATAACACTGGTCAAGTGACGTTAGGAAGTAGGAAGATTAATTCGCCGATTTGCCCGCCCACTTGTGGAGCAGTTGCTAAGCAACGTCAAACAGAAGTGACGGTTCTCGAGCCTAGCAGACGACGAGGACTGTTAGAAATTCATCATGCGCGGACGTACAATTTTGTCTTCCATCAGCCTCCAAGTAGTCAAGACACCTAAGAGTAACTCCGTTTGGGAGAGCACTCAATTTTAATAGTTCGCAAAGCTTATAATCGTTTGGCTTTGGTCGTTCTCTTTTTTTCTTCTTATGTTCACTCTCCGAATGACGTTTTCCTTAGATAGAATGCACTAACTCATTTGTTCCAAAACTGCTTTATTCCTCAATAATCATCCGCTGAGTATCGTAATGGTGATTATTCCAGACGATGATGTCGACGTCGACTGTAATGACGACATTGATTGTATCTAGATCACGTGTATACCTCTTACCAAGACGCACTCACAAATATCGAATACGTTTATATAGACCGATGAATGGGGTTACAAGCTGACTACTCAAATACAGAGAGTGGAGTAAGAAGGATTGGCGTTCAGCTCGAGAGAAAGGAGCCACGTCATTCTCACACAACCGTCCCAAGTCGTTATGACGTACAGTAATTTGTGAATGCGGGGAAAGTACCGAACTGGTGACTGGTCATTGGGTGATGGTTTCGAAGACGAATAACACTGGTTTCAAGCACGAGAGGGCGTTTATCAGAATAGACAATTCCGCAAAATTGACTATTGCTTTAAAATTCATACAAAATACTAATACTGGTGGGAATTAATAGTATTCAAATGTGTGTGTGTGTGTGTGTGTGTGTGTGTGTGTATGGGTGTGTGTGTGTGTGTGTTATACAAGTATAGCGTGCCCTGCAGTTAACGTATGACCCTTTGTGGACATTTATATAAAATGTATGTGAGATCTTCGTGAACAGAAATTTGAAATGCAAACAATAGCATTTTGAACGGGAGAGGGCAGTAGTCCAGCGAATAATTCGAAAAAAAAAAAACTTTCTCCGGTGGTTTTGATATTAAATATGAAACCCTTTCCCCTCTTTCTTTTTTATTTTTTAGTCTCTATGGGGTTGCAATAATACGGTGTTTGAAAAAAACAACAACAAAAACAACAAACAAGTGTTGGAGGGGTGGGGTCTGTGGCACCTAATCAGTCTATTGTAGGCCCTATTAAAAAAAAAAAAAAAAAAATCATGTCCTAGTTTATCATACAACAGATTTAATTTCTTTAAAATGTAGTTGACGAAGGAAATCTTTCTCCAAAACGAAGTTATCGGTCAAAAGAGTGATAACACGAACAAAATATGAACGAAACAATAATTTTCTCCCAACAGGCAGTCCTAATATCTAAGCAGGAACTCTATATTTTCACAGTGAAACAAAGTTCAAAGGCCTCGAGCTTTGCCCCTACTTTGTCAGTCTCTGGATGTGTTAGGGTAGCCACAGTCTTTCAGTTCAGACCGATAATTAACACAGCTGAATGGTTGAGCTTGCACATTATCGCAGTCCACACTGAAACTTCTGTGTTCTCGAGGGTGATAGGAGAAGGAGAAAAGGGGAAGAAAGTATGTAGAAATGGAACTGGAAATAGAAAAAAAATGGAGTTGAGGAGGAGAGGGTGGGTGAAAGAGAGAGAGAGGGAGAGAGAGATAAAGAGAGAAAGAGAGAAAAGAAAGAGATCGAGAACCATGAGAAGCCGCGTAGAGAGACCCCCCCCCAAAAAAAAAAAAAAACAACAAACAAACAAACAAACAAACAAACCAAACCAAAACAAAACAAAACAAAACAAAATAAAAAAAACAGAGGAAAAGAGAGAGAGAGAGAGAGAGAAATAGAGGGGGGGGGGGGGAGAAATAAGTGTAAATGAATAGATCGTTAGAGAAAAAGTGAAGACCTTAAAACACGCTAAATATAAAATGAATATAAGTATTCGTCTTAAAATACGTTTTCGTGCACGCATACAGTAAATATGAAAACAAAATTAGATATTATGCTAAGAGATTTGGGTTACAGGCGTTTTTCGCCTTGCTATTTCTGACTGATTGGTCTCGCGAGCCGGACTGGGAAGCCGGGTGATATGTTGTGTGAGAATTGGGGGGGGGGGGGGGGGGTGAAGGGGTGTGTGTGTGTGTGGGTGTGTGTGTGTGTGTGTGTGTGTGTGTGTGTGTGTGTGTGTGTGAGAGGGAGAGTAAGGGGGGGGGTCATGTGTGGGATAGTAAGTGAGCGTTCAGGAGCTTGTACGTGCGCTTATTATTATGACTGTGAGTAAGTGCTTGCTTGTTTTTCCAGGCATGTGGGAGGGGGGGGGGGGGTATGGTTTCTCACCAACAGATCGCTCGGCTTGTCTGTTCGGCTTGCTTCGGCCTTGCGGTTGGGTTGTTCATAATTTAAGGCTTTTTGATTGCCAGTTGTGAAGTCTTTCTTGCTGGAGTCATTTGAAGGTCGTGGGGTCACCATCAATGCACCCTTATCCCGGCCTCGTCCTTGTAAACATATGTGCTCTGTGTATAAATTCTGTCACTTTTTTGTTTTTATTTTGTTTGTTATTACGTTTATCCTAATTACATGATAAATCTTCTGTAAATATTGTAATTTGATCTGATTTGTTTGATAAAACACACAATAAATTAAAAAAAAATATATTATGCTAAGAGCGCTATGTACACCCCTATGTTCATACAGGCAAAATGGTATTATGAGCAGGGAGAACATCTGATGAAAGTATAGCATAAACTTCAAATGTGTAAACAGAAACCTTGACATCGCAGTAGTAATGAAGAAGAAACAAATCATGACAAATAAGTGTTGTTGTTTTTTTAATGGCACCATTCAAACATGTGACTTTACTTTTCCGTTCAAATTCATTCCCTATCTTTCCGAAAATATGACGGAGGTATTTATTTATTTTATTTTATTTTTTTTTTTTTGCAATTTCCCCCCTTCTCTTTACAGGCCTGTAGGTTAGACTACCCAGAAACCTGGGCTCGCCGGCGATCGCGAAGCTAATACAGGTTTCTTGCGCTGCTAATAAAGTCCCCATACAATCCCACTGGGACTGACTCTTGTTCTCGCATGGGACTGAATGAATCAGTAATTTTAAGTATTCCTCTTTATTCCAGCCTTATGAAAAAAGTGTTCAAATATTTATCGTTGATTTTGCATGAGTTTTTTTAAAACAATTACATCTTCTTTGAGGGATCGTGGGCTGTAGTGGCGTATCTACAGGGGGGGGGCAGCTAGGGGGCACATGCCCCTGACGGCACTTGAAGGAGGCGCAAAAAACACAAAAGTAAGAAAGAAAAGGGGGAGAAATACAAGACAAAGTGCATAAGAAATTGTGTTTTATAGGGTTTGAAGTGCAAAAATCTTCTATAGCTCGGTCGCTTTGCTCCCTCGCATAATTATGTTAAAAAATCTAGCTATTTCGCGCCCCTAATGGAGTTTTTAAAGTGTTAACCATTAATTGACTCTACTTGCTTTGCCCCCCCCCCCCCTTCCCCATTGCATAAGGCAGGAGCCTGTTAAAGTTTGCGCCCCCTGGTGGGATATAAGTGCATAAAAAGCAGTAGTGTAGAACATTCGAAAGAAATCATAAACTGGTCTTGCAATTGCCTTACTCACTTCCTCCAATATATCTCTTCAGGGTTTTCATTCATTTTGCGCCCCCAAAATGGGAATGTTCAAAATTTGAAGAAAAAAATAAAAAATATTGTTAGGACGCTGTATTCCCTTGGATTTTTTTTTCTCGTAAGGGTAAAATACATAAGAAATTTCAATTTGAGGGGTGAAAAGGGCAAACAAAAAAATCTGCTGCTCGGTCGCGTTGCTCCCTCGCTTATACAATAACTCATCAAATTTGGGCTAACAAACCCGGGTTATGTGCATCAAAACTCTTTTTCACTTAGTGCCATCATTTCTAAATTAAAAAACGCTCATTAATCTGAGCTTGGGCATGGGGGGAGGGGGAGGGGGAGCAGATTTGATAGTTTGCCCCGGGTGCCAGAATACCTAGATACGCTACTGGTCGAAAGGCATGCATAGAGCTACTACGGTAACTTATCTATACGAGCGAGTGGGAATCCCTGAAAATGACTGGATCAGTAGGATAAATTACTGTTGTGCGGCCTGTGCGCGCGTTACCGTTTGAGTCACCATCACTGCACAAAGGAGCTATGAGCGCTGTTTTATTTGTGTGCGTTGTAGTTGTTTGTCATGTACATATTGCAAGTATCTCCAAATTACGCAAGCCGACCATTTTCTGGATAAAAGCAGGTAAGGCCTAGAATCGGGTGCTATTAAGTATTAGGCTCTATGAAGATCTAGAATATGTTTTTGTTATAGTGCAATGTATAAAGTTTATATATAAATTAGCTATGACCGTTTTGGAGTGTAACTCAATGAATAGGGTTATATAATCGAGTTACACATACCTAAGTGTTTATGAAAATTCAGCCATAACCGTTGAACACTTTATCTGGTTTTAAAACTCTGTAGAACATTTATTGATAAATTCAGTCATACACTACACTGGCTTAAATGGATAAAAAGCTCATCACTATTTTTCTTAATTTTACAGACTTTCGATGTCATCATGCCTGTCTCCTTGAGCGAGTGGCGTGTCAGGATCGGCAGGTACGTGAAAAGACAAAAGAAAGAGTATGACTACAACCACTTTTTGGCAAGACTCTTCAACCTTATCAAGAAAACCAATGCCAAGTCGTCCCAAAACTCCGAAGCGTCCCATGGGAGCACTAAACCAGAGTGTAATGCTGAGCTTCCAAGTAAAAGCAAAAGCGACGATTATAAAGCAGTATCCAAATCTGGTTGTTCAAGTAACGAAAACAGTAAATCTACATATTCGGCCTCTGATAATACCATACCTACTGGTAAGTCAAATGACCTAGGAGATCAAGAGGCATCTGCTAAACCATGTTCAGGATGCAAGGAGAAGGAACATTCACCAGACTCCATAGGATCAAACTCTGACGAGATATTAATATATCCCTCAAGTGATGAACACACTGAACAAGAACAGCCTTGCACAATGCCAGAAGATGACGAGTTAGACGACAGAGAGATAACCATCAGATCCCATTCACCCTCGACAGCACTGTCTTTCAAGGAAGAGATTTCACCCTCCGTTCTTCATCAATCACCGGTTGATGAAATTTTCGACAATGAAATCCCACTCCAGCCAAGCAAACCCAAATGTATGAAAGACACAAACTTGCACAATGGTACGTCTAAATTGACCGATGTCCCATCTTGTCCTACGCTCGACGACGATGAATTAGACTGTAGAGAGATAACCATTAATCTTGATAGAGGATCTTCAACAGAGGCACTAATCATTCAAGAGCAACTAGTCCCTCAGCCAAATCACATCAACCAAGTCAACGATTCAAAATCAATTTCAAACGTATCAAAAGCATCTCCCAGGAGCAGCACGCAAGAAAATACAGAGAACCTAAAACCGACTTCGTTACTGAAAGAGAGCCAGACATTGCCAGTATCCCCTCATAGAAGACAACAACACTCACCATCACTAAGAGTAAGAATAAATCATGAATTACTAGGCCTATGTAATACATCTAATTATGTAACGAATAACATAACATCACAATTATTCCATATTTCCACTGCAAGTTGACACGATTGAATACTATCTTCATGTAGTGTCGTTTGCATGTTTATTTTTTGTATGGTTTATTTTTCCCCCTTTAATGTCAGATCAACGATTTATATTTTGGCAAAATTTGGCATAAATTTCAGAAGAATAGCCAAGCTAGCGAGAGCGGAAACAACCATGAGTATGTGAAATATGATATGTTTTCCGTTGTCTTTTCAGCATGCATTGAAGCAGGAAGTATTTATTTTAACAACAGAAGCACAGGCGTAGCCAGGATTTTTCAATAGGGGGGGGGGGATCCAACCGCATAGCCAGGATTTCATTTTAGGGGGCGATTTTGAGCACGCGAAGCGTGCGAAATTGGTGATTAGCATCCCCAGGGTTGGTACAGGTTCCCCCTCCCCCTCCCGGAAAGCTCTGACGTTTTATAGCAAATTTGAGAGACAGATAACGGCTTGTTGCACCTTTTTTAAGGCGGAAATACTGCACTGTATGTAACAGGGGTGGTGCAGGGAGGGAGAGTTTCCCCCTTCCTGCGCGAAGCGCGAAAGCTCTGACGTTTTAGCAAATTTGAGAGAAAGATAACGGCTCGTTGCAAACAATTTTTTTAGGCGGAAAGTTATAGTTCGACGCCCGGACTGCTTTTCAATTATTTGGACGCAACATTTCACTGTATGCAACAGGGGTGGGTGCAGGGAGTTATTTCCCTCTTCCCGCGCGAAGCGCGAAAACTTTGATGTTTTAGCAAATTTTGAGAGAAAGATAACGGCTTGTAGCGCCTTTTTAGGCCTTTTTCTCTCACTTCCCCCGCTTTTTCGCTCTCGCTTTCTTTCTTTTTTCCCTATTTTTTAGTGACTGAATACGGGGGGGGGGGGTGCCCCCCCCCACGTCCCTGTTTTCACGAAGTGACTGTAATGAGGAAAAATGCATATTTTGTTTCATTTTTTTTTTTTTTTTTTTTGGACATCATTTACTAACATCTTGAACCTCACAAAGTTTCAGATCATAATAATGTATGATTATGTAACTATGGCGATAACGTCAACAAGAAAATATCTTGTAAAAGGATTTTCTGTATTCACGAAGTGACGGCTTACAGCCGTCCCGTATGTTTTACGTGCGTGACTGAGATCCGTCAGTTCGTGAAAACAAAAGAGAGCGAGTCCTTGAATCGATTTGTGTTTTCACGAAATCATGACGGTTAAATGTGCGGTGATTAAACATAGAACTAAACATTGAAATATGATCTTTCCGAGGATATCAAATTTATTCACCCTTCATACATTAAAGAGGTTGAGATTATGCTTTAAAACTTTGAAAGCGATTTATTCAGAGCTAACTTTCTTTTAGTTGCGCGCTCATCCGTCACTTCGTGAAAACAGTTACGATTGAATGATATACGTATTGTACGGTTGAAAAGAAGATCATTATATTACAAATTCCCAACATCGTAATCCTATATACAGGTAGACATTTGTATATATTTTTCAGTGAAGAGTATAAATGATATACCAAAAAGATAGTAACAGAATACATAAAAAAGAAGAAATTTCCTGCGTATATATATATATATATATATATATATATATATATACATTATATATATATATATATATATATACATTTTATATATATATATATATATATATATATATATATATATGTATACATGATATATATATATATATATATATATATACTAATGTGCTTTATTTTCAGCTGGGGGTATTGAGAACATCCTTATCCATACGTTTTGTTTCATTTAGGAAGTACTAAAATCCGAATCAATTATTCTTCCGGCTATTGAGACAGGACTAATAAAAGATAATGCAGTTAAAGCCGATGAAAACTTAGACGTTACCAACATGCTTCTACTAAGATCTGGTGACGTCGAATTAAATCCCGGTCCAAGTAACAGGTGAGTGACGAAAAAATTGATTTGATAGGAAACAGTCGTATACTGTGTATTAGAATAATATAACCACTCTTTAAAGAAATCTAGATGCCTTGTTTTGGGGGAATCAATAAAATTTCAAAAAATCTGTGGATGCAGCATGTTTTGGAAACAAACTCTAGATCCCCCATATAATACGCGCAGTTAACGCTGTACTGCAAACCAAGTTCTAGTGTGTGGGAAATTGAAGGTCTTTATCCGAGCGCGTCATGCTGCTTTCTGATTGGTCAGTTTCCGGAGGTGACCATTGATTTATGGATGTAGCATGGTTTGAAACCAAACTGAAATGGATGTAGCATAATTTGGAACCAATCTCAATTTTTGAGCCTACTGACAATCTACCCGTTTTCGTAGCTAATTCCCTTTCTTCCTCTGTAAAATCCGTAATAATTTTTTGTATCTTGACACTGGAAGGTTAATGACCTTCTGCCCTTGATTTAAAATTTGTATATTTTACCCAAATTATGATGGTATTCACACACTCGATTCAATTTTAGTTGCCTGATAATCCTAAAAATATATCTCGCCACTTCATATCTCTTAATTCAACTAAATCAAAATGTATAATAGTAAATTGCCATAACTCTTTGACCTTCACACAATTGGAAAAATTGGTGTAAGTAGGTTTCTTTGTCCTTTTTGCAGAATGAAAAGATATTGTCCTCAACAAAACCATACTTCATTAGCTGTACTTTTGTGTATATGACTCCGTGTAAATGCATGAACTAAAATTCTCTCTGTATTCTGATTATTGTTGTGCATCTTGCTTTTACGAAAAGATCACTTATTTCTTTATCCGTTAAGTCAAATTTGCTACTACAATCCTTTACTAGCAAGTTATATAATTCACGGAAACACACACACACACACACACACACATAGTGTGAGTGTGTGTATTACTATTAATAATTATTATCAACAATATAATAAACCGATGCAGTACTAAGTCTTAATAACTGACAACCTTCTAAGGCCTTTTCAATGGGAATTAACATACATTTACACACGCACCACCCACACACACACCACGACACATTTTGAAGAAGAAAAAATACTTATACATGTATACTTATATACCCATGTATACTCATATATATATATATATATATATATATATATATATATATATATAATAAAGGATGACTCGAATGCATTGAATGCCAATTCCAAGTATATTTATTCTCCAAATTTTCGGGGGTCCTCCCCCTTCGTCAGGGAAAACGTAAAGTAAAATATGTATATATATATGTATATATATATATACATATATATGTATGTAAAATATGTATATATATACGTAAAATATGTATATATATATATATATATATATATATATATATATATATATATATACATACATGGGTATATAAGTATACATAGAAGTTGGTTGTTTTTCTTTCCTTTTTTTTTCTAAATGTGTCGTGGTGTGTGTGTGGGTGGTGCTTGTGTAAATGTATGTCTATTCCCATTGAAAAAGCCTTAGAAGGTTGTCAGTTATTAAGAATTAGTACTGCATCGGTTTATTATATTGTTGATAATAATTATTAATAGTACATTACAATCATATTGCAATATTTAGGCCTGAGGACCTTACAGAAGCGGATCTCTTTAAGCTTGCCGATCATCTGTACCCCGAAGATTTCAGAAAGGTTGGGCTAGCTTTGGGATTTTCTATGGCTTCACTTCGCCGGATTAAAAGACAGTACAGCGATAACATTCTGGAAGCTACACACCAAATGCTTTGTGACTGGAGGAGAAAAACACATGGAGATGGAGCAAAGGATGTGTTGGTCAACAAGTTAGAAGAGGTTGGGCTAATGGAGGTTGCAGAGATTCTAAGCAAAGGTATGTTCTATTGTTTGAAAGTAATAAATGTACACATATGGGGCAGAAAATTGAAAAAAAGTTCCCCTGGCACAATGTTCAATGAAGTACCCTGCTATCATAATCTGCTTTTTAAAAAATACCATTATGTTGATGATGGACCCGCTGCGCTGCTCTAACTGTATTTCGGGCGTATCGTGATAGATTATTGAGCCGCTAGCCTTGATCCAGGGCTGCGACATGTTGTCTCAGACATTTACATATTGATTGTTTGCATGTAGATCAAGACTAGATCTACAAACGATGGATTATGCTGCCTGTATTCCCCACAATACAAACCTTTGTGTGTTAAATTACGTGATTTTGAATGTAAAAATAACTTCTGGAAAAGTGAACATTTTGTCATTTGTCATCAGTTCTAGTTCCCTACTGGAACGTTAGGCCTACATTTTTCAGTGGAGTTTGAAAGTTTTGTGTTGTCAACAAAGGTTTTTTTTTTATTTTTTTATTTTTATTTTTTTACTGTGGTCTATGGACACAGCTGCTGGTATATACTAACTAACCAGTGATAGAAATTAACAGTCCAGTTAGAGTCTATCTAGACCTATTTTTATTTAGATCTAGACTTAGGCTAGATCCCAGAATATTGTGGAGTCTACATTCAACCGTTAGATTTCTTGTAATTTCATCAAACGACAAGGACCCATATATAATTCTTATAAAACAAATAAAAACCGGCTCTTGTTTGATAATTGTTTAAAATTGAGATATTTGATAACTTCAGATTGTCTTAAGCCATTCCGCTACACGACAATTCTAATGTTTATCGCATGCACTTAACACTAAAACTGATGCGTGTCACGTGACCGCAGAGTTGTTGACTCGAGTCATGCGACTTGGACTCGGGTCGCCACTCGAGTCACTATTTTGCTTACTTAATTGCGACTTGACCTGCTACATGCCCGAATGGCTTGCGACTTGACTTGGACTTGCAACAAAATACTTGTGACTTGACTTGAAATTTTTCAAGTCACGTACCGTTAACATTTTGATACGTGCAAAACGGGGCCGGGGTAAAAAAAAAAAAAAAAAAAAAAAAAAAAAAAAAAAGAGAAAAAGCCACGTTATCGCGTTATCATCGTGCGCAGACCTATCATTCTACTGTACACATACTGCGAGTAGGTGGTGCAGACCATAACTCTATGGTACAGTCTAAACCCGCCTCGAGCTTCGTCATGGTCGTGTTGTGCATGTGAGGTACTGCAGTTCCATAGAATTCCTGATTTAACTCTATGTACTGTTCTCGCACGCGCGCCACTAATTTCATGACAATGCCTAGGGTGGCCCTATTTGGCCCCTGATGGGGATGACAATTTGGGGGGGGGGGGGCGGGGGCTATGCAGATAATTCACATTTACATCTTCTTTAAGGTATACAATTGGATTTAGACCAAACTTGGTAGGAATGATCCCTAGGGAAGTAGATTAGGGTTATTATCAAATAATAAAGATTGTTCATTACAGTTCAGAGGGTGGTCCCATTGGGTTCCAGAGGGGATGGCACGTGGGGGCGGGGGCAGAGAAGGGAGGCAAGGGGAAAAATCACATTGTCATCTTTATAAAAACTGATGTTCAGATTTCAATTTTACTCGGCAGAATCATCTGTATGTCAAGAAAATGCACAGTTTTTTCAAATGGTTCATGTAGCCTCACTGGTGCCTACAAAGCTCCAAGGGCCAAAACTATGTGCAGTTGATGATTTACTCTCTGCATTTCTACAGGCACCACAGGTTGCGTGACTTCAGGGGAGCGTCAGACCCCCCCCCCCCCCTCTTGTTAGATTTCCCCTGTCCTACCGGAATTGTTTTTTAATGTTTTTACAACTTGCCATAGACTGCTCGTTTTTAGGATACTCGAAAAATGACAAAGAAACACTAAAGAGTTTGTAGCTGATGATATTCCATATCCATTTATTAAATCTGCAAATTATTTAATCAAAAAAGAAAAAGACAAAAAAGTGTATCTGTAAGCTCATAATAATAGCTTTAAGGTACAATAAAAATGTTCATGGTATTTTAAACAGGGTAAAGGATTTACTCATTCGGTCATAAATTTGACCGAAGTGCATTTCTAACTTCAGTAAATTTTACAGAACATTTTTGCATTATTTATTTATTTATTAAAACATATTTATACATGATAACGAGCAGATACAAAAACCGTTTTTAAGGTCCTGTACAATAACAATAATTATAAAATTACAAAGATTTGAAAATCCAGTTAAAAATGATAATATTATATTGCTTTGCCCAGCAAAGTTAACTTATTGTTAAAAGCAATACTAATAACCTAATTTGTAAAAAAAAAAAAAAAAATGCAAAAATCTGTCTTCTTGTGTATCAGTACTATGTTTCATCTTTACCAAATCGCATTAAAACAGTGTTTCTCATTTGAGCTATTATGAATACTTGACTGATATACTGTGCTGTGGTAGTTGAATAAAAATAGGTGTACATTGCACCAAACAAACACATACACATTGTACACTGTAAACTTGTACAGTATATTGCGAATGGAATAAAACAATTTTTGATACAATTTCATACATGTGCCTTTTAGCATGTTTAGGCTGTGATAACTTGTAACGTGGCAAAATTTTGTTCACAATACTAATAAATGATTACTGAAAACTAAGAAGATTCAAGTTATTCAAACATGAATATGACCAGTGACCACCAGTATCAAGATTCATGTAGTTCAGCTCCATATGCATGCTAACCAGACATTGTGTGGTAATGATAACTTAAATTGTGACTTGACTTGACCTGTGATGACTTGTGACTTGAATTGACAGGAGTTGAAATGCCTTGCGACTTGACTTGCCCTATGGCCGAAATACTTGTGACTTGACTTGGACTTGCAACAAATGACTTGCGACTTGACTTGCCCTATGGCCGAAATACTTGTGACTTGACTTGGACTTGCAACAAATGACTTGCGACTTGACTTGGACTTGCAAAAAAATGACTTGCATACATCTCTGCGTGACCGGCTCTCAGCCAATCATAATCGGACCATTTAAACATGTTAAATGCGAAAAGCAAAGTTGCACTTACAATATTTAAACAAAGAAATTAATATGGAGTGGGGAAGCGAAGGCCATCTACCCCCTTTATAAATAGGGGAGGCCAAAAGGGTCGCGTTACCCGGCCAGTGATGGAGCCCTACTCCCCAACTATGCTGGTGAAGGGTGGAGGGAGAGTGAGTGGAGATGATTGTCTTGGGGGGGGGGGGGGGGGTATTTTCCAGCGATAATGATCCTTGGAAATACATCAAGAAATGATTACTTAATATAGTCCATTTTACATAGGGTTTGTGTACTCGAAACTGCACCATACTATATACGTGTCGTAACAAGTTCTCAAATTACGGATTTATAATTGTATTATTATTCTGCCACTTTTTGGTAATCTATGTATATTTATATTTTTTTCTGGTCAATATATTTACATGTTTAAAAAATTACGTTTGTCATTATTTCGAGGGATCTACATTCTACAAGCTCTGCTTTTCAGTGGATCCCTCCATTTCCACAGGTTTAACTTTAAAAAAAAATACTATTATACTGGATGTCTATGTATACTTTCTATTTTATAACTTTAAACCATGTAAAATGTATTTTGTTATTGAATATAGAATTGTATATTTGATTTCTCGTTAAAATAACTGTTCTGTTGGAAATGAAACTAAAACTGAAACTGAAACTGAAAAAAAATCAATGGTGTAGTTCGTTTCAAACTTGTCCGTTAATCATTTCAATAGGTGAGAATGATGAACCAATCCCTCCAGCAACGACAGAAGAAAATATACATCCGCTCACAGAGGAGATGCTACAACAGGTTGTCAAAGATATCAAACGTCACTATATCATTGAGCTGTGTCAGATACAAGCCGATCCTTTGAACAACGAGACTTTGCTTGAATTCGGTCGAATCTTCACAAATCTGACTTTGCTTGAAGAAGATCGAAACACAACGAGTAGAAAACCATTACCCTACAGCGACCTTCTAAATACAAAGGTTAATGGAGTCTACCCGAAGCGCTTACTGGTAGAGGGTGAAGGGGGTTCTGGAAAGACCACTCTTTGCGCCAAGATCGCCTGGGATTGGGCTAACGGACATGGTTTCAAACAGTTCAGACTTGTTCTTGTCATCCTCCTCCGCAAAGCCAAGGACCAGACCATTGGGGAAATCGTGAAGACCTATCTCTCTGACGACAATCCTGCCACAGCAAAGCAGCTGGATAACTACATCCTCTCACATCAGAATGACGTCTTTCTGGCCATGGATGGGTTGGACGAGTTAGCTGTAGATCTTACAAGTCTACAGCAAATTGTCCAGATCACTCACAACCGGCTCTTCATGTCAGGCACAGTCCTAATCACATCAAGAACATGGAGATCAGATGCCATTAGGAATAACATTGCTCTACGAAAGGCCTTTGCTTTTATAGCTGTAGAAGGTTTCTCTGCCGAGAACCTTGCTTCCTACATCACAAAGTTCTTTCATCCGGACACGGCTTCCTCTGTAGATCTGAATCGGTTCATTATTGATAACGACGTGATCAGAGAGAATATGGCACCTTTCCCCATATACACAGCCATGTTGTGTATCATGTGGAAAGAGTATGATGGCGAAAGACGAATGGCAATGTGTAAGCTGCAAACATTTTCGCAGCTGTTCGATGAAATGGTTAACTTTCTGGTTGACCATTACCTCTCAAAGCATATGGATTCATCTGCTGATGCTACAACGGATGAGAGTCGTTTGCAGATTCTTGATCATCTCACACGGATTGGTGAGATTGCCTTCCAAAGTTTGTTAAAAAGAAAGATGGTGATCCCAGAAGAAGAATTTCAGACACTTTCAGAGTCAATGGAGATTGGTTGTAAAGTCGGAGTGTTGACCAGAGAGAAACGTACTCCTCCAAGAAGGGGAAGGAAGACGAACCCCTTACGAGCAGTCTCCACAGTGCAGTTTCCTCACAAACTGTTTCAGGAGTATGTGTCAGGGATGTATCTTGCTTTCCTGTACAGCTCAAACCGTAGTGAATATGATAGTTTGGCGGCAGAGATCGTACGCAGTGCACGGGAATACGGGTCTCTGCTGTACTTCACCGCTGCCCAACATAAGACCGTTGGCATGGATATCGTATTGCGTCTCATTGACATAGAGGACAGCGCGAATGAAAACTTCCTCGTGGATGTGGCTTACGAGAGCCAAGACGAAACAGTCGCGAAAGCAGTGACAGATTATCTCTGTCGAGGAAGGTGGGTTTTTCTGTTGTTGTTGTTGTTTTTTTTAAATCATATTACGTCGTGTGGTTCGTGTAGCTAGGTGGGTTCGCAATAACTTTGTCTGAGGTTCGGGATGTAATGGTGAGTAATTCAAAATGTAAAATGTGCCTCATGTTCATGCTCTGCTGGATGCAACATGTACAGCTGTGCTCAAAATTATTCATACCCCATGGGAAATTGCAGATTTTTAAAAAATTAAATGAAGGGGGATTTGAGTTACTTGCATATCAATTGAATACATTTAACTATCTACTAATGATGCTTTTTCCGATTTCACCTCATTTGAATAACAATAAAAAAATGACTTATCCACATTTTGTGATGTTTAAATTTAGTCATACCCTTGGTGATTTATTGACTTTGTCGATCAATATTTATTTATTATTCATTTATTCGATCATATTTAATCAGGATGGCAAGATCAGTTAAAAAACTGTTTTACATCATGGTCCTGAGATTAAAAAACATGAATATAAAAGAAAATTACCCCCAAAAAAGAGAATGATAATAACAGTATAATGAAAATAACGATTAAAAGAATCAAGTTATTATATAAATGTATAGAAAAATATCGCATTAAAAATTCAAAAATATTCCTACATAAAACTCAGAATGTAAAAGATGTGGCAAAAGATAATACATTTAAAACAAATGACGTAAACTGATTTAAGAATTTACACGCATAAGTATTATCATTACGAAATAATGAAACAAACAAAAAACTCAAACAAGACCCAACCAATAAGCTAAAAGTATGTACGGGAATGAGCAGTTATGTAAAGCATGAAATAATAACAACTTACATAAGAAAATACATCAGTAATAAAGGCACTGAATGAAAAATTGAATTAACAGATAAAAAACAACAATAACTGAACGACTATGAACCATTTGGATATAATAATTATGTAATAAAAGAGATAATAGCAACTAAAAGGTAGGATAATTCTTGGTGAAATGTGGAACGTGAAGACTTTTATGGAAACTTAAAAGTTTGTTTGCTTATATAAACGTTTGAACGACTGAAGAGATTGAGGATTTTGGAGAGATGTTGGCAGGGAATTCCATAATTTCAAAGCAGCATATTTATATCATTGCTTGAAACTTTAAATGTTAGGTTTAGGTAAAAATGCATTTAATGAATTAGCATTTCTTGTGTTGAGTCCGTGCCTATCAAAGTACATTTAAATTTCATTGTATAACCTTGAAGGAGCAAGACCATAAACGTATTGATATGCCAAAATACTTTAAAAAATAATTGCGTATCATTTCAAACGGTTGCCAATGTTAATTCTCTTAACAAATCTGTGCTGCTTACGGAGTAGTCAAGCTGTTTAGTCACGATACGAGCAGCTCGTGTTTATAATTTCAGAATAAGCTGTTTTTATCAGAATAGTTGCCCCAAACAGAAAAAGCATAGTCTATACAGGGCTGTATTGTTGTCTTGTACAGAGTATTAGAGTTGCTTATTCAGTATTGAATCCAGTCTTTTGTGATTAAAGTTTGTATCACTTTATGTACACTGTCACAGTACTTTTGTGGGTTTCTACTGGGATATCAGACCATTACTTACCTGCAATGGCCTTATTTCCTTGAGGATGTTGTCTAGACATGCAATCACCTGGTCTTCAGGGGACTCCTTGGATGTATAGCAGATGCTATGTGTACAAGGGGTGTAGTTACTGACTTAGCGATCGCAGGACTGTGATATTGATATTTTCTTTCAGTTTTTTGTTTTGTTAATAATAAAATTTTCAAGGGTATGAATAATTTTGAGCACAACTCTATAGGTAATGTGTGCAGACTGGGGGTGCATATAATTTTATCATGTCGGAATGTGATAATGTGTCACAGGTGCTAGATAGATTATGGGTGGTGATGAGTATACCTTTGTGCTCATGTCAGAGTCCTAACTTTCATAACGATAGTAGTAGTAATAATAATGATAGTAATAATGATGGTGATTATAATGATAGTAGTAGTAATAATAATGATGATAATAATGATAATAGTAATAATCCCAATAATACTGGTAGTGATAATGAAAATGATAATGCACCATTACCCTGGCCCCACTGCCTTAAGCCGCTGAAAGCATTTAAGGAATAAATTCCTATCAGGTACCCATTGGGTGGCAAATGTGATTAATGCTAAGTACGGCGGGACTCGAACCGCAAACAAATGTGATCAACAGTCTTGTGGGGTATCCACTAGACTTCCACAGTCCTGTCAGTACGTCGGGGTCTAGTTAGTCTGTTAAAACTTGATTATCTGTTAATATCTCGTATTATTACAATCCCATGATCAGGAACAGGAGGCATCTGTGGATCTCTCGTAGTATGGAGGCTCACACAGTTTCAGGACATCTTTTTGTCATGGATCATCGTAAAGTGGTAAGAATAAGTAGTTGAATTGTCAACTGGCAATATTATATATTCTCACAAATTGGTTCATTTTATTACATAATATAGGTGGCAAATGTGTAGATCACCCCTTACTAAAAACAGATGACGTGTCTACGCTAGGTACTGCATTATCTATTTCAGATTTACTTATATCTCGACCTTACTTTAGTAGGCCTGTTATCATTTGTGTGATCTTCAAGAAATGCAAATTATACATGGAAAAAAACGTATTCAGTTGTTTATACTTAAAATATTGAAAGGTGGTCTCCAATTTGAATAAGAATACTCGTTCCTGTTAGAAAGTTTCACCACGTAGCCCACTTTCATTATACAGCATACAAGAAAGGAAGAGAGGGAACTTAGAAAGAGTGAAACAAAGGTATTGAACAAGAAAGAGGGAGAAAGCTAGAGAGAGTGGGCAGATGCAAGACTTTTAGACCTATACAGCGCCCCCCCCCCCCGAAAAAAAAAACCCCAAAACGAATGGACTAGCATAATTCACATAATGTGGGGTCAGGCCTCACTGGTACCAGCATAAGGAGAATTATTTAGGATGAAAAATGATACCAAGACTGATAAATTTGGTTGAGGGGTGTTTGTTTTGGGGAGCATTTTGTGACGCAAGGTAGGAGTTCCAATTTGTCTAGTAGTAATTCGTCTTGCCTGGTCATAGTAATCGGTACTTTATCAATGTGCATAGTGCACTCTAACAAATCTAATAACAAACATTTAGGGGTGGGGGAGAGGGGCAGAATTATGGTTTTCAAACACGTTTAGCTCCAGCTTTTTTTTTTTTTTTTTTTGCGGTTATTAAATCTAAACATGTTTGAGATCACCGTTATGAAACGCAGTAAACATGGTTTTGCCAGAATCATGGTTGCTGGAAATCATGAATCAACGGAGATCTCATACCTAAGTTTTATTTGATTTCGTCTGTGTCAAACATGTTTAAATGACCCCACTATTTGCTTCTGGTTCCGGTGCAAAAACCGCGCTTCCTTCTAAAATATCATCATGGGGGGAAACAAAAACAAAAAACAAACACAAAAAAACAAAAAAATGCAATGGGAATGATAGAAGAAAAGAAAAGAAAAAGTATGATAAAATAAGAAAAATAAAGAAAAACATAAGGAAATGTAGAAAGATAAAAGAAGGAATAACAAAAACACGAATATGGAAAGATAAAAGCAAAAAATTACATGAGAAAAGATAAAAAGGGAAGACGAAAGGATAGAAAATGAAAAAATACATATGAAATGACAGAAGAAAACATGAAAGAAGGAGAAAAGTAAAAATAACAAGGAAAGATGGAAGAAGAAAAAAGAATAATTTGTTTCGAATGTATGTTTGAGTTTAATCTGGCGTTTTTAACAGCTTGCCTAAAGCTCGGGCATAATATCATTTCTGAAACTAAAGATACGTTAATATTCTTCAAGGAGCCTACCATGTGGGTGTCTTCAACAGCGTTTCACAAAAATGCGTCTAGAATGAAAAAAAAAAAATTAATTAAAACTCAAGCAATTTTGGCAAATTTTGTTTCATTTTTTCTTATAAAAAGATTCCCCATCTACTGGTATTGGTGAAATTTGCCCCGTATTTAGTTATTGGAAATATACTAGACCGTTTTGTTGTTGTTGTCGTTCTGTATGTTTGTTTGTTTGTTTGTTTGTTTGTTTTTAGGGGGAAGGGGAGGGGGGCAATCTGTATAGTTAAGGTGTCACAGTGATATTGTTCAAAATGATTTTGCTTAGTATATTTCTCACTCTGTCCAGGGGAGCGTTTCATGAAAGGATTTGTCGGATATTTTTTCCGACAAGTGTTATAAGCTACTGAAATCCTTGCATCTGATTGGCTGAGAGCAAATTTGTCAGTAAAAATCACTGACAAAACGCTTGATGAAATGCTCCCCTGATCATTATCCATGTACATTGTAGGAGGACCTGTCGATTGAGAAGCCGTGTGGACGGACCGTTTCACAAGACTTGGCTGAATTCATGTGCACATCACAGTTGTTGAGATCTGTCAATATAGACACAACCATGCATGATGCTTTTTACCTAGCGCTTGCTAGTGTAACAGGGTATTCCAAGGTAAGTGTATTCATAAGTCTATAAACAATAAGCCAGCTTGTAATTAGGATTGGGGGGGGGGGGGGGGGTTGTGTACAGAGCTATCCATACAGAGAGTCCTGACACTGGAGGTCGCTTCTGATTGGTCAGTCATTTAATGGAGCTTCAAAAAGTTCCCTCTCATAGAGAATGTACGTGAAAGGGAAGTATTAGGAGCTCCATGATCCGCCATGTTTTAAACGAAGACCGCATACGCGTAGGCTTATTATGCGCGTGTCACAACTCTATCAACGCGCTCTGGTTGTGTATATCCGGGCACTTAACGAAAATCGGTTGCCAATTTTGCCGTAGGGTTTTACGAAGATTATGCATCACATAACACTAAAATCGGTGAATATCTGCAATTTATCATTTGATCAACCTATCTTGTGAAAGATTTATGATAAGTTGCATTAAAAATTGTTCGATTTACTGTTTTAAAAGTGACAAGTCCAGATAGGCAATCTGTCCGGCCGGATACACGACGTGTGGGTATACATCGTGGTATACATAATGTAGTACAAAATGACCCTAAAATAACCCCAATTTTTACGCGCACGCGCATCTGTTTTGATGGACGTGCTAAACATCTAAAATCATACTGGTGCGCACCAGGTGCGCACACTACTATGACAGCGTATAGGTCAACGTACTTGGTACAAATCACCTTTATCTGCACATGCGCAAATTGTAATTACGAACTGGTTCATTCGTCTTGAGTATATTATGATTGTCAGTTATTCTAGCTTTACTATTACTTACTACGGTACTTTACTATCATAGATTATTTTGTGCTCAAATTGATTTTAAGAAACGCCTGAACGATAAGTTTACATATTTGAATTTCAAGACTAAGAAGTCTATGCTGTAAAATAGTATTTAACAAATTATGCCAGAATGATCAGTTCATAAATTTGAACCACAATACTAATATTTTAAATTTGCTTACTTTACACTCTCAGAAATGTTGGTAAAAAATCATTAGGTTGGTTAAAATATGAACCTACCAACTGTTTGTCAAAAAAAAAAAATTGTATGTAAAACATATGGGGATTTTTTTTTTAACCAACAGTTGGTAAGTTCATATTCTAACCAACCTAAAAAAACTTGTCTGAGAGTATATACCTATATATCTCTGAAACTTGACAGGTATATGTGTAGGACCTATCTATATACTTGACATCTGTCTGCCAAGTTAGGTAAGACAGCTGACGTCATCGAGAATTTACCTAAAACCTTATGTTAATATGCTTTACATTACAATGTGTTCCTTGCATGTAATACTTTACGCACAAAATATGAGGTCTTAAAAATTACCGCAATAAAATTTCCTATTAAATGATACCATACACGGTATTATGGCTACTCAGATTTTTTTTTTTAAATCGCATTTTAAGTCAGGTCACAGTACGCTTTTTGTCACACTTTCGGACCGATTATTGCACTATGTGCTATGACGTCACCGGTAGACTGCTTTTGCCCTTTTTCCAAAATTGTCTTTAAAATTGGCAGGCATAGGCCTATTTCAAATGGTCAGACAGGGCATCTGAAAGCCTGATTTTTAGACGCCATTTTATCCTTTAAAACTTTCTGCATCACATGATTTGAAATGATTGTAATACAAAGATCATGAAAGATGACAATGGTCCTATAATTACGGCTATGGAATATTCTTTCTCATGATACCAAATACAGACAAAGTCAAGTTAATCGCAATGAAAGTCATTTCAGAACATGCCATTTGAGGAGTTTTCTTCAATATAATTAATTGTACACAAAGCCAATGTGCCGTGGTTCACTACGTTTATATAAGGTTGTTGTTGTTGCTGTTGTTGTAATTTGTGACTATCCTAAGAAGTTGTATGAGGCATTGAAATGATTCAAACCTCGTTTTATTATCAATTTGACAGATTGAGACACTTGTCATCAAGCAGAAAGATCTAAGTTCACGTCCACTGGCATCATGTGGCCTGGCTCAGTTCATATGTAAGATGTCTTGTCTGAAGAAACTGACACTCGGCAGTAAGGACAAATACTCGGTCCACGATGACTTCTACGCAACAATATCATCATTGGCATCATCTACAAAGGTAGGCCTACTTTTTGCGATATGATTATTTCTAAAATGTAATCGAAAAATGTTTTATGTTGTCGTTATATCATGGATGTCCTTTAGATATTCATACTTACGTTCTGTGTAATGGCATCCACTAAACTCCAGACTACACTGCACTAGTGTAGAATTCGTCATTGACTGGCGTCCATCGATCTCTACCGTAAGGTAGAGATCGATGCTGCCGTCATTTTTGGATATAAATATTCACTGGGGTCGATAGCTGGCGCTATCAGCCATATCTTTACATTATACATTGCACACCTCCCTGGGGTGGGGCAATATAATACCTTCCTCTATTAACCTGGTTAATATTTTGATTATAAGCTGTTGTATTTGAGAAAAAAAAAGTATAATTATGTATAATTTGAGATTTCTCTATGATCATTGAATGATATCATTAACGAAGTATTATTTAAGTGTTCGTGAATGTATCTTTTATCATGTTTATCGATGATCTCGTTCTATATGATTTAATTTAATGATTGCATGAATTGTAAATGTATGGTAAGAGGAAGGAAATAACACAATCATTTAAAACAAAAACAAAAACAAAATACATTAAGTTTCATTTTATTTGCTTCGATACATTCATTTGTTGAGTAGGAAAATTCTACTTCGTTATCACAATGTAGATATTCAATGCTCAGAAAAGGATTTGCTTAGAGTCGTGTTTCATCGATTTCTGGAAGTATTAATGTAATTATAGTAAGGAAAATTATCAGCAGAATGGCTAAGAGTTTTTAGTGCAAGAAATGCAGAGAGATTAGCAATGAACTCTACTCTATACTCAGTGGAGATTAGTAATGGAGTGGCGGAGGAGAAAGAAGGGGATGGGAGATGCCGAGAAGGTTGATAGGTTTTATTATCTTAGGGATACAATCAACAGTGGTGGTGGTGAGCTGGCCTCGATTCTAGCAGGTAGAAGGTTTACGATGAGAAGAAGAAGGTTTCTTGAGGAGAACAGAAAGAGCCCATGACGGAAGATGTGTAGTGTGAAACTACCCAATAGAAAGAATACAAGTGGGCTCATGGAAAGGTTGGGCCTGGAAGAAGTTGTGGTGGGAGTGGTAAGGTAAAGAGAAGTGGATTGAGATGGATGGGTCATGATTGTGTTGGGAAGGGAAGATTATGTACTGTGAAAGAGCTTGGGATCTGGAAGTGGAAGTGGATGCATGGCATAAGAGGAAAATGAAGACCGAAGATTACATCGAAAGGTATGCATGGTGAAGAACGAAAGCAGTAAGATTGGTCTAAATGAGGAGGATGCTCGACACAACAGTTAGTGAAAGGAGTGAGTGTCATCATGGCTCGAAAGTCAGAAACCCCCCGTAAGAGAGAAAATGCTAACTTTGATAAACGATGATGATGATAGTTGATAACCTATTTTAAGGGAATGAAATACTGTTCTTTATATTATATAAGCCACTTCTTTCATTTAAACATCATAATAACAAATTGATTTAAAATATTATTCACTCCATGCACTATATCATTTTAATATGCATGGTGATTTGAATCTTGACAGATTCAGACTCTTGTCATCAAGCATGAAGATCTCAGTTCACGTCCTTTCGCATCACGTAGTCTGGCTCAGTTCATCTGTAAGCTGTCTTGTTTGAAGAATCTGACACTCGGCAGTCAGGACCAATCCTCGCTCCACGATGACTTCTATTCAACATTATCATCAATGGCATCATCCACGAAGGTACTATTTTCGATATATGTCTAGCCTTGTAATGGACAAAAGTTGAACATGAAAGTTTCATATCATTTGACTCCATTCAGTTGTCGAAAGCGAAGGATCTAATTGATTAAAACCATGTGCTAGCTGTGACACAAACAGGAAGCTCTCACAGATTGCTGTATTAAATATATGAATTATATTATCGTTCAAACATCATAATGAAAACGTAATTTACTGCATTTATAATTACGACAGCTTCATCTTTGTTTTCATCCTCACTTTCAAATACTTCATATTATATTATACATTATGTGAAATAATTGATACGATCGAGATAGATCGGGTGGTTCTAGAATCAATAGGTCAATAATATGAAATTACGCTCTCAGTCAGTCAGACCCAACTCCGGAAAACCGAGCACAGGTATATACTCCGAAAACAGCGTATGAATATAGAGCCCTCATCGTTCAGTGCCAGGCAGTGTGTACAAAAGGCATGGGGGAAATCTTGCAAAGTCCACCAGCCAACGATATATAAAGTTTTAAAAATAATTCCGCGTGTCAATTATCTTCTAAATCCTTGAATGATTCGTCATATGAAATGACTTTCAAATGACAAACATTTGAAATAAATATATCCGCAGCATTATTTTTGAAAAATATATTATCAACAGCAGGTCGACATTGCACGATTTTCCATATGTCTTTTGTGCATACTGTCTCGCACTGGACGATGAGGGCTCTATATTCATCTTGCTCCATACGCCGTTTTCGGAGTATATACCTGTTCTCGGTTTTCCGGAGTTGGGTCTGACTGTCAGTAAAAACCATTTAGTTTGTTTAAACATCACAATGCATTACTGAAATTAACTGTAATTCGCTACACTTATGAAAGTCATTCAAATTTTGAGGTAATTGTAGATTAGCTCAATTTGGTTCGGAATCCTTATACTTGATCAGTCCAATGAGAAACTTATGTATAGAAAAATAAATAGGGCCCAATAAACGCTTTTAGTTCATCGGAGTAGATATTAAGATTAATTTGTATTCTGTAGCAATGAATAATTTTATGCTAATTTGATGTAGATGTGCTTTACTGCTTACCAGCCAACGTTGTAGTATTGATCCTAAACCATCAAAATACTCTTCCTTCAATGTTGAATATATGTTGAACTATCGCAGGATCGACATTTTCAGTGTTTACCTTCTTGCAGTAGACCCTCTATACTATATTTTACCTAACTGCATGTCACGTAAACGTGAATCAAAATATCCCTTGTCCTAAAGTTGAATATTGCATAGACATAAAAGTGCATTAATTGCTGTTTTAAAACATATCATGGTGTGTGTGAATGATTTAAACCTAATCTTGATATTTAATCGATAGATTGAGACTCTTGTTATCGATCCTGGAAATCTTAGTGCACGCCCCCAGGCATCACGTGATCTGGCTCAGTTCATCTGTAAGATGTCTCGTCTGAGAAACCTGACACTCGGAGATAAGGACAAATACTCGCTTCATGATGACTTCTACATGACATTTTCATCAATGGCATCATCTACAAAGGTATTATTCTCCATATACATGTATCTCTAAGTCTGGTACGCATGGTACACAAAGTTTCATTGTAATTTGCTTAGTTTGTCAAACGAAAGTTCTAATTGGATAACACTAAGCAGATATTCATTGCTCTGATTCAAATCTGCATAATCATATAGTCGAGTTAATACTTAACTTTTCTTTAAAGGAAATGTTTAGTGTTGGTAAGCCCTCAACAACTTTTCGTCACATTTATTAGATTGTTGTTGATAAATAACAAGATACTAGCAATACAAAGATGCTGTGAAGATTTCACGTCCTAAAGTGGCATATTAAACAAATGAGAGGCAAAACATTATTTAGATGCCGGGTCAGGGATATAAACTCCTAGCAAAGGCAGAGTGCGCTGTACACCATACACGCGTTCGAAACCCACACACAGTGACACACATGCTATCCCTGTGCGAAGCCTCGAGATTGTTGTGCGGGGAGCGGTTGGGGTGGAAAGATCCAGTTTAGTGTTCCTTACAGTTACATATTATATTCACGGTAAAGATCACTGAAAATCATTGACGGAAGACCATATGATCTCGTACTAACATCTTTTGATACATGGAAAACTACATGTACATGAGACCATGTTTAACACTTTTCTTTCCAATTTCCTTTTTGCTACCGAAACTGTACATTAGCTTATACCACTGTATACACCACTTATTTTATTTGAACGTCATAACGAAGTAATGACATAACTGTAGTACACTCTACTCTTCCCTAATAAATACCATTTTAAACATGGAAGTAAATCGTACTTGAGACAACTTTATGATGGTTTGAATTCCTTCTTTGTATGTTTGTTTTTACCATGGACCCGCGCCGGAAAGGGGGGAGGGGGGGGGGGGGTGGGGTGCAAACACTCTGAGAGCACCCCCCCCCCCGACCATAGCTTTCTAGACCATGTTTTCAATACACATGCAAATTACAGGGTCTTAAAATTTAGTATTTGCATAGGTCGGAGCATACCTAATAGAACAGAGTTTTACAGTTAATATCATACAACTTTGAACCAAGTTTTTAATTTGCGGGTGTATGAATGTAGTGACTGAGCGAAAAATTCATTTTGTCATATTAGGTTTTGCATTCCATCGTACCTTTAAAAATACATGCAAATAACAGCCGACTTCAAAATTATAATTTCACACAATACTGAGATAGGCCAGCCTTGACAGCTGAAGCTTGTCCAAAAGATGAAAATTGTGTAAAGGTATTTAAGTGTATTTTTACTCAAAACATAACATTGTGTCTTTGATGATTCATACCTACCTTTAATATTTAATTGACAGACTGAGACTCTTGTTATCGACCTTGAAGATCTCAGTACACGCCCATTGGCATCACGTGATCTGGCTCAATTCTTCTGTAAGATGTCTTGTCTGAAAAACCTGATACTCGGAACTGAGGGCATATACTCGCTTCACGATGACTTCTACTCGACATTATCTTCGAGTGCGTCATCAGCAAAGGTACTGTTTTCCATATATTTATAAGCAGTATGAGGGACTTTTATACGCGGTATATACGCAAACATACACTTTAACAAAATATATCTGTTAAATTACTGAAATGCCTTGAATTTTTTAATAGTGAGGTCCCATAGACACCAAGGTTGACAGAAGCGATTTTATAGTTTCGGTGATAATTGTCGCGCTAGTTATCAGGTTGTGGCGGCTTCGAACCTACTTCAAAGACAAGCACCGAGGTATAAGTCCAGCTGTAAACTTCCTTGGTTTTATTGCATGCTCACGCACATTACAGTGAAAACTCACTACAACGAGGACCTTGGGACCATGAAAATTGCCTTGTTATATCAGGAATCTCCTTATACATGTATCAGGGTAAGAAAAAACAAAAACAAACAAACAAACATAAAGACTAAGGACCAGCTCTACAACAATTTATTGCGTGTCTGGTGATAACTTCTCAGCCAACAGGATGCTCTCTAACAAATGCCCTAGATAATATTTTGCTTATCAGGCCGAAGCTACACAAGTTCTTATCCCTTCAATAATTGTTGATAATTAGTTATAACTTTCGAAAGACCTACAGTTTCATTGTTCTTTCGTGCAGTAAAAAAGTAAGTTACTAAGTAAAGGCAAGTAGACTCATCAGGCAAAACTGTGAGTAACTGTTCATAAATGTATTGAAAAATATTTTATCCCATTGGAAAAGTGCATGCAAAGTATGAAACGTATATTTTACTTATAAACTAGCATGATGCCTGGAGATGATTCAAACCCCGTTTTATTATTAACTTGACAGATTGAGACTCTTACCATCAGGCATGAAGATCTAAGGTCACGTCCACTGGCATCACATGATCTGGCTCAGTTCATCTGTAAGATGTCTTGTCTAAAGAATCTGACTCTCAAAAATAAGGCCGAGAAAATGGACAAATACTCGCTTCATGATGACTTCTACTCTACATTATCTTCGATTCTATCATCTACAACGGTTTTCTTTTCATATCATTCAACAACAAAAAAAAAAAAAAATAATAATAATAATCAAAGCTCAATCATTTGCTTCTATTCAGTTCGAAGGCAGTAGTTCTGATTGGCTAACTCTAAGTGCTTGGACAGAAATTATGAAATAGTTGTGTTTCATTTACTACGCTTGATAGTTCTGCAGTTCTTCAAGTTTAAAGGATTAATTTATTCAAACATCATCATGTATTAAGGACTTGTAATTTGTTCCATTTATAAATATCAAAGTGACTTGACCATATAAATAAGGAACAGGCTTAATAAAAGCGGTTAGGTAATCGTGTAAGATTTTCAAAAAAAAATCTGTTTAAAACCTTCATTATGTTGTATACTGTCTTGCAAGTAAATACTTTTTTATTGCTTATAAGGCTACTTACTGATCCATCGAAGGCTATTAAATCATTGTAAAATTTAAGCCTACGAAGTGAGACTTTTTCAGTGTTTAGTTTCATTCATTATGTCAGAACTTTTTCAGTGTTTATTTTCATTCATTTTGTCAGAACAAAAGAACTGTTAGTCCAAAATTGAATTAAAATATCCTTTATCTTCAAACTAAAGACATAATCCATTCATAAAAGTGTTTTAATTACTGCCTTAGACCATAACATGAAGTCTTTGAATAATTCTAATCTTTTTCTAATATCTAATTGACAGATTGAGACTCTTGTTATGGATATTGAAGATCTGAGTCCACGTCAATTGGCATCGCGTGATCTGGCTAAGTTCATCTGTAAGATATCTTGTCTGAAGAATCTGACACTCGGCAGTCAGTACGAATGCTCGCTTCACGATGACTTCTATTCCACATTATCATCAATGGCATCATCCGCAAGGGTACTTTTTGTCATAATAATGCTAGGAATTTAATCAACAAAACTTGTATTTCAAGATTCATTTTACTTGCTTCTATTCCGTTGTTGAAAGCGAAAGTTAGCGAATATAGATATTCAGTACTCTGACAAAGTTGCTTGTTACATACCCTCCAGACCTCCTGTTGTTGAGTTTAGTCGTGACCTCGTCATCTCCTTGGATCCGACCATGCAGCTTGTCGGAGAACTCTTTGATATGAACAGAAAAAGACAACAATTAATACAAATTGACAATGAACCCTTTGGCCACTTTCAACCAGCTAAATTTTTTAATTGTTCAGAATATCTTTAGACAAAGAAAAGCTAGTCTTTCTTCCTGGAAAGTTCCCAACGCACGGAACGCAATACAGACTTAGTTTCGTAACCGTTTTGCGAGGTCACATTGCGGCCGAACAGCAAATTTTTGAGAGAAGAAAATGTCAATGATTCATGACGGCTTAACAACAATTGCCTTACAATATTATCCTCATTTATTTGTCGTCTTTGTAGGATTTTTTTTTTGTTGTTGTATGTTTTGTTTTGTTATTTGGGGGGGGGGGGGGCACAAGGGCAGTTATATTATGATTTATGGAAATTATTCAAACCTAGTTTTATTATCAAATTGACAGATTGAGACTCTTTCCATCAGACTGGAAGGTCTCACTTCACGCCAGCTGGCATCGCGTGAAGTGGCTCAATTCATCTGTCAGATGTCACAGTTGAAGAAGCTTACACTCGACTTCCGATTTAATCACTCGCTTCACGATGACTTCTACTCGACAATATCATCAATGGAATCAAATGCAAAGGTGCTATTTTCTCATTTATTTCTTAGAATGCAAGTGTACATAAAGTTCCGTTTATTTTCTTTGCTTCTATTCAGTTGTCCAAATCGACACCTGTGAGATGTTACAGCATGTTCATATCCAGTTCTCTGGCAAAAGTTAAGAGATAGTCTAGGTTCATATGTTACTGTTGGTATGTCAAGAGGCATGGATGCTATCAAGTGTAGCAATCATCCACCAAGAACTAAACAAACAGCGCCTTTAGACGATTAAACATGGCTCATCCAGACAATTAGGCATGCCGCTTGGACAATTGTCACCTGAATACCACTGCCAAGATATTCATGATAAAATAAAAACACATATACATAACTTTTTTAATGTTGCATAATTCTTTTATCTCATCAGTTCATGCCATAATTGGTATTTAAATCAGATGGAAAATAATATCTATTTTTTTTAGACATTCTAATAAAAGAAAAGACATCCTGTGATAGATTGTGAAATTTCATGAACAAAGTACAGAGTCGATTTTGGTGGATAAGTCAACATTTTTATACCATAATTAGTACATATTTACATGAAATATATTACAAAATAGTATTGTTCAAATAAAATATACAGCATAGTAATTGAAAAAATACAACCCCCCAAAAAACCCCGATAATAAATGGTGTCATTCATTCAAAATGACAAGCTTCATATCATCCAACATTTCTTAATGAACAAATAATTTCCACGGGGAAAATTTATTGAAATAATTTTGCCAGTAGTACCCGTTAATCAGTTTGCAGAATTAAATTTACCGAAATTTAAAACTGTTTAATTTTGATTTGCTAACAGAGCTTTGAAGTTGGTTCCTTGTTCTATTTCCTGTAACCAAAGGACTATATTTGTATGTGTCCGCTCAAAATGTTGGTATATACACACAACAAATCTTTTTCAGCTTGTCTTATATTGTGATCATGCAATACACTGAAATGATTTAAATCTTTCTTGAAATGAATTATTACCTGATCATGTATACAGTACATCATCATACGTCCACTTTGGAAACGTGTCTGAATAGGCATCCTAAACTGAACATGGTCACTCGAAAAAAAATGAAAATAAATAAATCCTTCTTCTAACACTGCACGGGCAGTTCGTGGAGTGCCAATGCTGAAACAATGTTAGTTCATTTAAAAGATCATGATTTTATTAGAAGAAAATCATCTGCCTTAAATTTTTGTTTAAATTCGTGTTGCCAGAAAATCCCCGAAATATGGTAAGATTTCAGGACATTTTGGCCCCTCAGCTGTGTCCCAATTTCAGCTAGGTAACCACAATGACGTCAAAGTGGTTACCTTGTCGCGCAATTATAGCAAAATGCGCGCAAGGTGTAATGCATTTTGTACAGTCTAGCGCGCAACACATCTGCAATACGCGAACCTGGGTAACCACTTTGACGTCATTGTGGTTACCTAGCTGAAATTGGGACACAGCTGAGGGGCCAAAATATCCTGAAGTCTTACCATATTTCGGGGATTTTTCTGGCAACACGAATTTTTAAAAAACTTAAGGCAGATGATTTTCTGCTAATAAAATCATGATCTTTTAAATGAACTAACATTGTTTCAGCATTGGGTACCCCCTTTAATTTTTTTTTGATCGTCCAGACCGGACTAGGGAACAATGATGAAAGAGAGGTAGAACAATAACATTGTCAGACATGATGTGTGTGGATGATTCAAATCTGATCTTAATATACATGTATATTTAATTCACAGATTGAGACTCTAGTTATCGATCCTGGAGATCTAAGTGCACGCCCCTTGGCATCACGTAATCTGGCTCAGTTCATCTGTAAGATGTCCTCTCTGAAGAATCTGACGCTCAAAGTCTGGTTCTCCATAGTCAAACTTCACGATGACTTTTACTCAACATTATCATCAATGACATCATCTGCAAAGGTTCTATTCTGTCATAATACTTCTAGGACCACTCGCATTCAAACTGTCTCACGCCAGCTTAATATATAACGGTACATTGTTTAGAAACGTGCATGCTCCTAGTCGAAAAATGGGTTGCAAGGATGGTAGCTTCATAGTCAAAGTGAACGACCGAATTGTATATTTCAGTTGTGATTCGCCAAAGCGAGCGCTGGTTCTGAATGCTCGAATATGTACTTTTAAAGCTTTTCAGTCATTTTAGACTTGATCATTTTTTAGGGATTTTAGTAACTAAATTAGTGACTAAATTAATGATCAAGTCTAAAATGACAGAAAAACTATTCATCGGTCTAGACATGCTAGAAAATCGAAGTTTACCCCCAACACTCTTTAAATACATGTAATTGCATATATGATGTCAATATGAAATGTGTTTGATATTCAATTTAATCTGCAATATCATTTTCATGTCAGCTTGATAGATTGTGTATTGGGTGCGTTCGTCTGCATGAAGGGCAGGTGGCATCACGTGATCTCGCCCATTTCGTGTGCAAGATACCTTATCTGAAGAACCTGATATTGTCCAGTCTTGACGAGCTTCACGATGATTTCTACTCAACTACATCGTTGATGGCATCGACGTCAACGGTATGAATTCACGGACCCTAATCTAACCAAATCCAGACATCATCAACCGACATTTAAACTTTCAGGATTTAGGAAATTTCATTAAATGCCCTTGATATTTGGCTCCTGAGGTGGCGGTAGCCCGATTATTGGTCATGTCAAAATTTTAGCAGCTCCCACCATCGCTCGATCGCACGCCTATATATGGTGGTTGATCATGTTGATCATAGTAGTAACAATGATAAGGAATATTATCAGTGTGAGGGAGCGCTTTTTAATTGTTTTGGATATGGATAATTATGTAGGCTATACTCTAAGAATGACCTTTCCATAGGGATATGCTCTCAGTTGTCTTAATACTTTTTGGATGGGCATAATCCGAATATGCAGTTGTGAAAAGAAAAAAAAATGCTGTTCATTACGATTTCAGGGGGTGTTTCATAAAGCTGTTCGTAAAGTTACGCATGACTTTACGAACGACTTGAATATGAAGTGCCATATAGGATGCCCAAAGTTTTTCCTGATGTTTTAACAAAGTGTGACTGTATTTCCAATAACCTCATTTAAATTATGGCATTATATACTTTGCATTAAAAATGTTTGTTGTAATAAAAATGTTAATCTACATCTGCACAGTTCAACTTTAGTTGATGCAGTGTTAAAAATGACTGAGCATCCCATTTGGCTTGTCATATTTAAGTCGTTCGTAAAGTCATGCGTAACTTTAGGAACAGCTTTATGACCAACCTCCCCCCCCCCCCCCCCCCCCCAGGTAAGATTGGATCAGGTTTAAGAATAAAATTGCAGTTTCTTTACCACCATCAACATTTACATGACGATCCTTTATTTAATAATGTCCGCCTTACTCTTGTCCGTAATGTTAAAAGAAGCACATGAAATCAATCTTCTCATACATGACTTGTCATAGGGTTTTGAAATTTATGTTTCCTTCGGGTCAAGTTCGCATATGATTCTAAAGTTTTCACTGTTTTATGCAAATATGGCACAACTTAATTTTGACATATCAAAGTAATGGAGCTTGGTAATGCATGTATAGGTTAATGCCATCAAAGTATCGGTAGAAAACAAATTATTACTTTATAGAAAACAGATACATGTTATTATAGTCATAGAGCACGTAGCTTGATAACAATAACCCTTTATTCTAGGGTTTCGTGTGTTTTGGGGGACGAACTGTATAACTCAGTATAAATCTCATATTATGTCGGCACAGTATGACCGACATCTTAGTACACAAAATTTCCGAAGTTACACTTGTCAGTAAAATATCGTTTCGTGTGTTGCCGTGTTGGTTTCTTAGGACTAAATATATCGAAATATCAGTCAAACGGATTAACATTTCTTTTTGAACGAGGTAGTGAGTTTAGAAAAAACTACATTATTGAAAAATCATTTTACTATTTTGGGGGTTAATCAAACATTTAGTCTGCATGCCTATGCCATTTTGTCGTTTTCTCTCTACCGACTCAACTTTCCCGAATCTCCTTTGGCTACGCTGTTATCTTGGCAGTTAGTGAAATCTAACTTCTTTTTAAAAAACAAAACAAAACAATAAACAACAACAACAACACTCATCACGGTTCTTCATCTCTGGTTTAATGGCAGATTGAGACCATTGACATCGTGTTTGGTGATCTTAGTAGACGCCCCCAAGCGTCGCGTGCTCTCGCTCAGTTCATTAGCAAGACGCCTCATCTGAAGATGCTTACAATCGGCTCTGATCACAAAGTTCCCCTTCATGATGATTTCTACTCAACGTCATCGGCGATGTCATTGTCAGCAAAGGTATCATAATGACAAAGTAATTTGGAAATCGTAACTTAATCTAGGTTGACGTGATTCCTGTTTAAAATTGTGCTTCCTTAATATGTGAAATACATAACATGATAGGTGAAGCCGGCAAAGGTTCTTCTACTTCCTCCCCGAAGAGCTACCCTCAGATTAGTACCCTCTGGAAAACAAACCCTAGACACCTACCTCCGGTAAGAGTATGGATGGGGAGGTCGGGTCAGACCAAATGTGAGAATAATCATGACAATTGTGAGAAATGAAAATGAGAGAATAATGGTTGCGTAGCTTCAAATTGGAAAAAAGGGCACACGGATTTTAAAAGAAATTTTCAGCATCATGCCACCCCCCCGAAAACCCCATAATAACAGGGTGTTTGATTTGATGGTAAATCCTGATACGCCTCGCCTCCTATTGGACACCCCTGATCTCCAAACAATTTTCCATCCATATTTACCCAACCAGCAGCTGTATCCCTCGCATAAATTATAATAACGGGTAGTTGTCATGGGGTAGTCGTCTTGGAGTAGTAATAGTGCTAGTGTACCTGTTTTTACAAAAAGGGCTAAGGACAGGGTCACTGGAACCGTTTTTCTTTCTTTCTTTATCCATTTATTTGTTTGTTTTATTCATTTATTTATTCTTTATCTTCATTTCTTTATTCGTGTATTTATTCATTTATGTATTTATTCATATGGGGCTATTTATTTATCTAGTCTTTTATTCATTTCATTTTTTTTTTTGACAACATAGCCATAGGACGTGATGTTCTTTAAGGTGCAGTCACACTTTCACGCAAAGCCTAGCCGTAAGACACGTAAGACTATTTGTGTGATACGGAGAGGGGCGTGCCATTCCGTGGCATTTAAGGGGCAATTCCATAGTTACCCACGTTACATTTGGAGAAGTTTTGAGTTACATCTTAAGTTCCTGTTCTCTTACTACAGGTGTTAGGTAAATGAATGCACACATACTAGAGTACCCTTACTCTGGAAAAAAGCTGAAATAGTACCCATCCCAAAGTCACAACCACCCACATTGAAAAATCTACGCCCTATTTCACTTACCTCTTATTTTGCAAAACTTGCTGAATCTTTCATATGTAAATGGTTACTGGAAGATATTACCATGCATATTGATACCAATCAGTATGGAAATCGGCCTGGTTTAAGCACTAACCACTATTTGATACAACTTCTTCATCAAATATATGCCAACGCGGATGAACCCAAGTCTTTATCCACTATCATACTTACCGATTTTTCCAAGGCGTTTGATCGCATTGATCATAATATAGTAATAGACAAATTAATTCATCTGCAAGTGAGGCCATGTGTAATATCATGGATACTGAGTTTCCTCGAGTTCCGTCAACAAAAGGTAAAATATTTTGGTCAACTATCTAATATGAAAACTATCAATGCTGGTGTTCCGCAAGGTACCAAACTTGGCCCGATTTTATCTATTGTTATGATTAATGACGCCTGTCATGATGTTAACTTACCATATTACAAATATGTTGACGACTTAACGATTGTAGAAAGCCGAAAAGTAACATCTCAGTCTAAGCTACAAAATGTGATCACTGATCTATACCAATGGTCCATTAAAAATAATATGACATTGAATCCGTCCAAATGTTTCTCTATGGTTATAACGTTTATGAAAAATAGGGTAGAACAAAATCCAATTTTCATTGGCGACAAAGAATTAATTTATGTTCATCAAGCCAAAGTCTTGGGAATAATTTTACAATCAAACCTAAAGTGGGATAGTCATGTATCCGATCTCATAAAAAGGTGTAATAGGAAGTTGTTTATGCTCCGTTGCCTTAAGAAGTATAGAATGCCTCTAGATGACCTTTTACTGATATATAAAGGATACATTCGCCCGATCTTAGACTATGGGGTACCGGTTTACAATGGTAATTTAACAAAAACTCATGTATCTACTTTAGAACGTATCCAGAAACGAACTTGCAAAATCATTTTAGGATTGCAGTATGAAAGTTATGAAGCAGCATTGGAAACGTGCAATTTACGTTCATTAGAAGCAAGACGTGAGCAATTATGCATAGACTTTGCAAATTCTCTTGCCAAACACCCACAATTTAAAGAATGTTTACCTCTTAGACAACAAAGTACTTATTCTCTAAGATCTCAATCAAAGTTTTTACAATACCACTGCAAAACAAAACGCTTCCAATACAGCTCACTTCCATACTTTATAAATCTTCTAAATAAAATGTAACATTGACATATTTCAATTGTATCATTCATAATTTCACAGTTCATGATTGCACCATGACTTGTGAATGACTTTTGATAGTTTTTAACTCGATTTTCTGCATTTCTGAATGTTTCTTGCCATCACCCCTCACCTGTAAAGATGATAGGGACCCCCCTTGTCTTTTTCTTTCTCCCTCCCTCTCTCTCTCTCTCTCTCTCTCTCTCTCTCTTTCTTTCGATCTCGATCTCTTTCGTTCCCCTTCTCTCTCTCTCTCCCTCTCTCTCCCTTTTTCTCTCTCTTTCTCATCACTCTCCCTCTCCCTCTCATACACCTCCCCTCTCTTTCTTTTAAAAATTTGAATTTGATCAATGAATTTTTTATGAAATGTCTATGTTTGATTTGCTATATATGTCATGTATTGTGTTATTTGAACTTTGATTATAATTGTACAGTATCTTGTGAAAAGGATCGCAATTCGGCCGTTGGCTGCGATGATCTTTTAATAAACCATTTCTACTCTACTTTCTACTAGTACCTAAATACAGTATTAAAACTCTAGAAGAAGAAACATACTTTCTGCCAACCCTGCAAATGTTCGGTTACCCACGTTACATTAATTTTTAAGAAATAAATTTGCATTTCTCATAGTAACTGTCGGTTAAAAAAGAAATGCCTGTAATTGAATGTTTTTGGGCAGCGATGAGCCATTTAAAAAATGCTAAATCTGTGTATAAAATGACGATATTGCTCACTGCAAAAACCAGTAATTCAACACCATCTCGGTATCTGTATTGACTACACCAGATAAGTGTTAAAACAACACCAGTTTCGAATCAAACTGATGTTGTTTTAATATCTATCTAGTGTAGCTCTACACCAACAACAGGTAAGTTTATCTGGTGTAGCCCAAGATTGATGCCGAGATGGTGTTGAATTAACATCCTGGTGTTTGCAGTGTGGGCTCGCATACTAGGCCTATAGTAGAACGGTAATTATTTCATATTGTCTGTGAAACAGAAGTGCATTTAACATTTAGTCAGGTGTCGATCGGCTATTGATAATACTTTTGAAATCAAATTAGTTGATAGTTATGATGGGTCTCATTTGTCCATCATTTCTAATTTCCTTATGCATGAGCACAGGTCGACGACCATGATGGAAGCAATTGCACCAATCTGACAGATCTGACAATCAGTGATCAGACATTGAAAACATGGCGGCAATGCGGACCGATGTTTGACAGTGTAAAGAATGTCACTGTAAATGTCTCTGACGATGCTGACGCTCTATTCTGTGATGTCATCCAGCGGATCCGACTACCAGGAGCAACGGAACTCACCATTAAAACTAGACTAACTAGCATGACTAGATTCATTGACGAATCCACTGCACTGCCCAGTGCGCTACTGACAGCTTTTCCGCAACTCATGAAGTTGACATTCAGCAAGTTGAGAATAGAAAACGATCAGATTGAACCGATCCTGAAAGCTTTCAGATCAACCCGCAATCAGCTCGAGACTATCAGGTAGGACATTGAGGAAAATTGCAAGACACACTGCTCAGACAAGTGTAGCTTGGTTTTAGAATAATATACTTGCACGTTTGTATTTCTCACTTTAACCCATGGCTCGTACATGTATCTGAAACTAATATTTACCTGTTTTTGTTTGTTTGTTTTTACCCCACTCATACCAAGTGTATCATATCGTTAGGCTAAGTTTTCACGGACCTTAGGTGCGATGTCTACCTATTTTCTACTTTCTTTTAATTTCTTTGTACTGTATTTTCACTTGATACCTCGTTGATTCACATTTAAAAGTATAGAAACTTTCCCCTTTGCTAAACTTTCTTGCATATACACTATTAATGGGTACCACATTTAGGACTGTCTATGTTGCAGGAACTATGTGATGGCGCTTAGTTTCAGAAATGCGGAAATGTGTAATAAGTTTTGAAAATAGTGACTTCATCGAGATAATATGTGTCTATTTATCATGTTTATTGTCCATATAGATTCATAAGGTGTTACACGGATGAGGGAGTGGATGACTTTATTCAAGCGTTCAACGAAGAACAGGCCATGAAAGTTGAGATAGAACATGGAGGACCAATGTGAAAGGGATTCGCGAGTGACATAGCTTGCTTACATGGCCATGGAAAGGGCAGGCCTTCTGGTGTCACAAGCTGCAGGGTTCATGGCAGACTGACGATGGTGTAGGTGGATGCAAGGCGACTGGGCCTGGAGGGAGTAGGAAGGGGTATCGTGGTCTTGTCTTATAACCATGGTAACCGTCCCCTCTCTCCAAATAATTATGCTCCTCTCTCTCTCTCTCTCTCTCTCTCTCTTTCTCTCTCTCTTCTCCCCCCCCCCCCCTCTACTTTTTGCATGCCATCAGATGGGGGGGGGGCACTTTCTACGCCACTGCGGGCAAGCTTATCCGCTATATTCCCGATTCAAAGAGAATAAGATACAAGGTCATGACACTCGTTTTCAAAACTCTGTGCTACCCTATCCTGTATCACGGCAGCCAGCTCTTTCCTTTATTCTATCAGTCTACAGTTCACAACTCTGCCTCAAAACGCGGTTCAATACTCCCTTGCGATTATATAAAAGTAGAGTAACCATGGTAACCATGTGGTTTTGAAAATTGTCAAAATCTATGTCAAATATACGGGCATATACTTTGGCGAAATACTTTTGAATTGTGTTGATTAGAATCAGCATTTGTAACATCACTTTATCATGAATTATAATGACTGGGTGGAAGAAGGGATTTAAATGAGTTTAAATCAGGATATAACCTGATAATCTGTAAATTTAAACGGCTAAATCAGAGGGTGGGGATCCTGCATATTTATGACATTATAGCCTTTTTTTTCATATTCCACATAATTTGCTCTAAAATTTTTAATACATTAACTTTCTAAATAAGGTTTATTCACAAACTACGCTGTTCTGTGTACCTGTTGCTATATACCTTAATTAGTCAGCTGGAAAACGAATAATACATGTAATTTGTATTTTATGGTACAGATATTAAAGGGACCGAAAAGTCGCCAATTTTGGAGCTTGGCCCGGCTCGGGTAATATTCAGGAATCTCCGTACATCTTCGGTAAACGCATGAATTGTGTGTATGCAGCACGCATTCGACCGGAGAAAGACGAACTGAAAAACTCAACTGACAAACTACCCCACCCTCTACGGCAATTTTATTCGCTGCTCCAAGATTGTTGTTATGCACGGCCTTGTAATAGGGGCAAGCGAATGAAATTGAACGTACATGGATATCGAGCGGTGGCTCCCTTTAAATGCAGTTGAATCAATCTCGTGTTCGTATTTTTTATGTTACACGAATCGCAAAAGTGCTGGAATTAATTTTGCCAGTGTAATTCATAATTCAAAAATTTAACATGACAATATTCACGATATTTCGGTCATACTTGTATTTGTGTATCGTAATGTAAATATGTAAATAATTACTTGTACTTGTATATTAGCGTATTTGAAAGTATTTTAAACGTTCCTTGGAATACAAGCGTCTTTAATATTTCGGGTTGATTGTCTTTATCATGTTTAAAAGGCTATGAATTATGTTACCGAGATAATGGTTTGTAATAAGCTAAGTTTGTGACTTATAATCCGAAACAAATTTTCGTGCAGTCTCGGAAGATACTTTACTCCAGAAAATGCATTTTGCAGGAGAAGACTCGAGTACTAGTAATATGTACAGAGCATGTTCTACATGCGTTCTTTTATAAAAGAAGTATACTTCTTTATAATGTACATTACTCCGTGACTGATACGGAGAGGTGAACAAAGTTTGGCATGAGAAATATCATTCTTTACGCTTTTGTTAGATTTGAGACAAACATGACGTATCCAGGGTAAACATAATAATGTTTTGTAAATTATTAATTGCCATCATTTCATGCCGAACTTCCTAACTATACATAAATATATATATATATATATATATATATATATATATAGGGTGTAGAAGACAAGTAAATAAAAGATTCCGTGAGACTGAGAATTTGAAAACTTTTCAGTCTCACGGAATCTTTTATTTACTTGTCTTCTACACCTTATCTAACTACGATTCCGAAGCAGAACTCTTATTTTTTGTTATACTTCGTGTATATATATATATATATATATAAACAGTTCACGTTCACTGATGTTTGAGTTGCTGAAGATGATCTTAATGTGCCTAAGGCACACTATAGCAACGGCTGATCGCCGACAAACGACATTCAGTTCGCCAAGTTAAAAAAAATACTTCAAATTTAGGGGGTTGAATCCGCAGGGCTTGTTTTTGCAGCTTTTTCGGTTGCGCTCGATCGTCGTCAACCGGTCGCCACTCTCGTGTGACCTAGGCTTAGTATGTATGTGTCCCACCTGCCTATTTTGATGAAGAAACAAATTTTCGCTTCTGTACTCTCCTATCATGTAACCAACCAGCGAGGGAAAAATAGCTGTGATTTTTGTAAATATACAATAGGAAAAGCCACTTGGCAGGATGCATTTGGCATACTTGTTTATATAGTGCTAGAAATAATACTCCGATCAGAGTCATGATGAGTTTCAAATTTTCGACCTTTTATTTCGTTTATTTATCCCCTAAGCAACATTCTTACTGTAATCAATTTGTTTGTCCCATTTAACATTCCACTTGTTGGTATACTCCTCAATCACTCTCCTTTGTAAGTTTTAATCTCATTCCTTTTCTGTTTGTAATTTATCTGATTAAGTTCGCTTGATGTCAAACTTCCAGATTATATATAAACATTGCATGTTCACTTATGTTTTGGTTCCTGAAGATGATCTGAAATAAAAGGTCGAAAATTTGAAACTCATCATGACTCCGATCGGAGTATTATTTCTAGCACTATACATTCATATCTTCTGTGGTAATAATGGATACTTGTTTATGTCTCTCCATATTACTTGATTTTCTATTTTGTGTGTATGTTCATTTGTACCGGTTCTGATTTTTTATTTCTTTCTTGTATTTTCATAGTACATGTACATGTGAGATGATAATCCAACACTGGGTGCTGTTTCAATAAATTGACTATATTGGACTTATCTTTTTACTGTCTCCCTATCCATAACAACGCGCGCGCTCTCTCTCTCTCTCTCTCTCTCCCTCTCTCTCTCTCTCTCTCTCTCCCTCTCCCTCTCTCTCTCTCTCTCTCTCTCCCCCCCCCTCTCTCTCTCTCTCTCTCTCCCTCTCTCTCTCTCTCTCTCTCTCTCTTGGTAGAATATCACATTCATTTAGTTGCAGAGGCGTGCGTGTTGAATGGGGGCTGTAATACACCGTGTTTATATGTTGTTTTTTAAATAGTATACTTCTTAACATGAAAAAAGTATATTTTCCCTATGTACAAGTCTTGAAAGTTCATTCGAGCAAAAGATGTCAGCCCCCTGGCGAAAAGTGACCGCATGCTTATGTTTAGGTACTTGATCATACTCAGTGATTCATTAAATGAATGCAATACAGTGCGTCCCAGAAAAAACGAAACCCTGAAACAAACGACTATATATTGTGACCAAACTATGTGCTCTATGACAACAGTTATCTATTTTACATAGAGAAGAAGTATATTTCAAATGATACCTTGGTAGCATTGACCCACGCACGCTTCACCGAGCAAGATTGTTTTGAAAATAGCATGTAAAAGTCGATTTGTGTCAGATTTGGGTAATAGGGAGCTTGCAAGGATATAGTTATCGTTATCATTAACTGCTTTATCGTCGTTTTTGTTCTCGTTAATACTTGTTCTTTGTTTTTGTATATGTTATTGTATTTTGTGATCCTGCCTCTTGCCAGTTGAGGAGGAAATATTCCTCTGCTTCTTTGATTGTCTTTTACTGAAATAAAGATGAATTATATATATTTTTGTAATTAACACAAGAATGGTAGATTTCAGCATGGCAGCCACAAAGCCAAGATACTTAACAAGTTCCTCTATTATGTTTTGTCAAATAATAGGTGCAGATGGACATTGAGTGTGATTACATAATCATTACAATATCATTTGACTACTTTTGAGAAAGCAGTACAATTTTCACAATTTAATGACTTATTGAAATTGCACCCCAAGATGATTGCAATACTCAAGATTTTACTATGTAAATTTGAAATGAATTGCATGACACACTTTGAAGTTATTAAGGTTGTAATGCCTAAAAATGTTTTCTCTACATCCAGAGCATTTCGGGCAGCAAAGCCTTTTTAGGAGCACTTTGGTGTTATTTTCAGGGGCGTGTTACACCCCCTTCCCGATGGAAATTTTTGTCAGTTTTTATAAAATGTACACCCATACCTCTTCCTTCTGACAAAATTTGGTCCATGGGCCTATGGGGAAGATTTTCCCCATTTTTTAGGCTGGGGCGGTCTGACAACGCATCCCGACGGAAACTTCTGTCAGTTTTGGTGTTTTGGTAATGTATAGTATACACCTTCCTTCTGACAAAGTTTGGCGCATATGTTAGATGGGTTGAAATCGACCCGACTTTTGGGCCCTTTTGGGGGCTCTGGGGGCCAAACCCGGCGGCTTCGTTCGAGCTGACAAGCTTTTTTGTGAATGACATGGAAGGTCTAAGTAACTTTTAAGGTGAATTAAGGCTCCCAGACAATTAGGATCACATGCAAACATGAATCATAAAACTCAATGAGAAGACTGTTTTCACGTGTTTTGTATTTGATTTTTTTTTTTTATAAATAATCAGGGTATGGACAATGCCCTCATCATAAAATAAAGGATTTTTGTGTTGATAGTGGGGCCGGGGTAAAGAAAGGGCATATTTTGTACTGAAATGGCACCTGCAATCGTTACGAAAAGCAATTTTTGCCATTTTTAGGACTGCAACTTCTTTCAAGAACAAAGCAGTTGAGGTCATGTTTTCATGATAATTAAAGGAAGTGGCAGTTTACATTTTCATCCAGTGGAAAGGTACGTTATGGAGGTCACATAAGGCAGAAAATATGACGATTATGCCAATGTTCAACCTCAAGAAGGGCACATTTCAGTCACATGAGGGGAACTTTTTCCATCCTTGAAGGGATAATTATTGGTTTTGGAATTCCGGGGGTGTAAGCCCCTGCCACCACTCGAAATCGGTATTGACCCATCTCTTCTGATAATTCTGATTGAATGCATATGTCATCACACAATGTCAATCTCACGTATCACATCTTTTGAAGCTGATATCTACGTCATGTTCGTTTCTACAAACGTTTTCAGTTTTAACAAAATCTGGCACACATGGATTTTTACGTGCCATTTTCATAACAATCTTGCTCAGTGAAGTGTGCTTGGATCAATGCCACCAGGCCATCATTTAAAAGCATAATACTTCTACTTTAAGGAAAACAGAAAATTATTGTCATAGAGCACGTTTTTTTTCACAATAGACCTTTGTTTTAGGGTTTCGTTTTTTCTGGGATGCACTGTATATAATTTTCAGGACCTACAGTCAGTCCACAAGCCTCTTATTTTTTAATAATAATCCATTCCTTTCTGTTAATCCTCTAGATAAAAAATAAGAATACTATATATTTTTCAAATCATGCTCTTGTAAAGTGCAGAAGATCAACTCAACTGGTTATGGATACATATACAAGCTCTACCCCTCCCCCTCTCCTTTCCTCCTTCTCTACAAACACACACTCACAAACAGGCCTAAATGTAAATTACCAATCTAATACAGGAATTGTAGATCACCATTATCTAGTTTTCTCATAAGAAAATATATAAAAATTAAACTGTTGAGTCAGATAGCCAACACATGTACATGTATATCAAAATTTTTGAAACATAGTCATCCCTTCATGAGGAAAATATAGTTAAGCAAGACAAATTTATTATAATCTCATGTTATTGTCATATATAACAAATGTACATGTATGTTCTATAAATCTATACAATATATAAACAAATTTTTTTCATGTGAAAGGAACGCATAACCAGAAACTGCTGAGGTTTACAGCGGGAGTTTCTAAAGTGTACTGCCCTTCACATGTGTCTATCTTCTAACACACAGACAAGCAGGTATGCGTACTGTAGGACCTTTATTGCATGCTACTTTTTTCGTCCCCACTTGCCATTCATTTACATGTAGAAAAAAAAAAAGTGGCAGTTTACCGCGGCATGTGTGAAAGGGCCTTCAGAAATTTTCTGACATTAAAACGAAGTGGGGGAAAATATCTAGGAATCTCAGGAAGAATCCACCTAATTATATCATTAAAATGCCACCTATTATCCTTAAAATAAATGAATTCCTCTCAAACACTAAATCTTACATATATGCGAAAAAAGTAATACTGGAGTATGAAGGGGGAAAATATAATCTTCCAATAGCTTGCAAGGCCATAATTATAGCTATAAAGCAATGCTTATTATAACCCTTTAAAAAAAAATAGGTAATGCTTGTACAGGCTGATAGAATCATTAATTTGAATTCGTCATTTTTATCGCATGTGGAGGAGTAGAAATGAAATTGAAATTACATCATAATAAGCATGTACAAGTACAAGTAGGTAAGGTGATTCTTGTTTTGTAATATCACTAGTAGCTGAAACCTGCACTTCATACTTTATATACTATGGACATACACCATGTATAAGGCTGTGTTAAGATGTTGCACACGAGGAGAATAATTTCTGTTTTCTTTTTTTCATCTATATATAAGAAAAAAAATACTCTGAAGTTGGGTATCATATCTTTAAGCAGCTCAGCAAAACATAGTGGCACAAGAAGACATGCTACAAGTAGGTAAGCACCTAAAGGAATAATTGTTGGTGCAAATAAGGGTAATTTGACTTATCTCAATGACAGATTCAACAACTAAATCACTGTAGTAGGGGTATATACTAACTCCAGATCCTCACGATCTGGTTCTGATTCTTTGCAGTAAAACTGAGCTTTTAAGAAAGTAAGCATGTTGTTCTAAGGGGACATCTTTTAATACCACCACACTCTGTAAAATTTATAATTTGAAAGAAGATGGGACTGCCTGCTTCACTCATTGACCATAATGTGTATTTCTTGAGATTGCTTATCAGCAGATCTGGGACCTGTCTCATAGTACTTGTCATCAATAACAAGTTACGATAATTGATATAAGCAACTGAAACCACTGCACCTTATTAGCTGTGCATATATTTTTTAGACAATTTTTGCACCTTCTATTCATTACTGCACTTGTTATTGATAAGAAATTCATAAAAATGGGAGCTATAAGCTTATAGATCACCTCATGAAAACAAAAGTCACAGATTCATTACAAGATGGCATTCCTTCACTTGGTAGTATCTAGTGTCTATGTCAATTAGTCAAATATTTTTGTTTTGATGACAATACCTTTTCACTCATTTACATATTGTGGTCTCTGTGTCCAACAGTAATATCCTTTTGATTTCATAATCATATCCCTTCACTTCTTGTTGTCCAGATTCCATGTCCAGTAGCAACAACCATTTCATATCATGATGAGATCTCTTCAGTTTAATATCTCCATGTCAAATGATAACAACCATTAGAGGGTACCAATCACCAACAAATATTTTGCTCTGTATGTTAGGGGTTCCATGCCACTATACTAGATTCAGAGTATGAGCTTCAAATGTTAATTCTATAAAGAGATATTGCAAGTTTAAATACCCTCTAAATAAGCATTACAACGACTTGTAAATAGACTAGTCAACACACCCGTACATGCTCGCACACAATAGGGGCACGCGCGGAACCCAAGTGGAAGTTCGGTTCCACGCGAGGAGTTTTATATTTTCCTGTATTTTCTTTATACTCCTTAACTGTTGACCCATAGAAGGTCAGAAGGTCATATGAAGTGTTTTGAGGTTTATTTCATACATTCTTGCTGTACACAAATTAATTTTTTTAGGTGATTGGTACGCTTTATTTATAAGGTAGCTTAGCGAAACGTTGTGGCGCGTAAGAACGCGGGAAAGACGCATAGAGGAAAACTGCAAGTTTTGTATGTACTTATAAAATAAGAATCAGACATACTCAATAAAAAATTTCATATTATTTTGCTTAAAATTGTTCAAATATTTGAATACTAATTCTACATTGTAATATTTTGAGTCTGCCTTTATAGAATAAAATTGTGAATTTGAGCAAATTTGTCATATGCGTTTTTCCCGCGCCACCACGTTTCGCTAAGCTTCCTAATACATCTTCAATTATTGTTCAATGTCCAGCAGTCTCAATATTTTGATTTCATAATGGTATCCTTCAACTTCTTAGTATCCTGCAGCGTACATGTCCAATAGTCACAATCTTCTGATTTCAGAATGACATTTCTTCATTTATTTGTATATTGTGGCCTCTGTGTACACTCATCACATCCTCTTTGATCTTCACTTGTTGACCCATAGACTACGGGAATCGGTTGGCTCCTGTATTAAGCCTATGAGAGTTTAAAAATTCCGTAGTCAACGGGTTAATATCCTGCAGCCTAAATGTCCAATATTCACAACCTTGATCTCATGATGATATCTGTTCATTTGCTTGCATCTTGTGCCCTCTGTATTCAATCATCACTATCTTCGTTCTAATTGATTTCCTGTCACTTGTTACTATACTGTAGCCTCCGTGTACAAGAGTCAAAAATTCTTTATCTAATGACATCATATATTCATTTATTCGCATCTTGCTGCCTCTGTGTGATAAAATCATAATCTTGTAATTTCGTAATGATATCCCTTCACTTGTTAGTGTCTTGCGGCCACCATGCTGGTCTTCTTGCCTCTAGTTCAACTTCTACATCATCCTCTGTGGTCACCTTGAGTTTATTGCCTCTGTGAGGGAGAGAAATGGGGGAAGAGGATTATGATTATCAGATAGAAAGAGAGGAAACTAGAGGGGCCGTCAAAGGCGGCAGACCCACGCCTTGGCGGTGCTACAGAGTAGTTGCAATACTATACTATGGGGTCAAAACTGAAATCTACATTGGGTGATTTCACGCTCGGTGTTGGTGTTTGTGGTTAGTGTTTATTTTGCCGCGAAATCATGATCTAACACCGACTATGAAACGAGAAAAAAATCAGTCGGTGTTAGGTGTTGACCTCTGATTTTCTGACGTAGTTCCGGTTGCCTAATTTCATGTACAAAATTCCGTTCACTAACACTATACCCTAGGGATTAAGAAATTTTCATTTCACGTTCGGTGTTGGTGCTGGTGTTGCTACTTGTATGCTAGATACGGGAAATTTGGGGGATTAGCCGTGAGAAATAAAGTCAGTAGGCATCATTCGAAGTGTAATTTTACAGGTGTTATGAGGTAGTATGTTCATATAGGTCTGAAATTAAATCTAGGCCAACATTTAGTCCAACGTTCGATCTAGAGCACACGGAAAGGAACTAGATCTACCTTTGCTTTTTAAAGGGGCGGAATGAGTGAATAAAAAATCCTACCTAGTTTTTTTTCCAGATAGATTTGATAAATATGATGTTCGATATTCCGTAGTAAAAGACCCATAGAATCCACATTATTAACTAGGATGAGTTCTAAATCAACAATCACAATGCAAAAGTAATTAAACTTCACGGCTAATCTGAGCCGATGCCCGAAATTTGGCCGTTTGCCATGTACGCGCTGGGCCGTCCAATCCGGTGTCTAGCTGCATTAGCTACCGCAGCATTTTCTGCTGCAAGTGAGAAACTCGAGAGAAATTAAATCTAAACTTACTGTTCCTATCAATACTATCCATTTCTTTGAAGTTTCTTACCGGTCTCTTTCCAGATAGATTTGATAAATATGATGTTCGATATTCCGTAGTAAAAGACCCAGAGAATCCACATTATTAACTAGGATGAGTTCTAAATCAACAATCACAATGCAAAAGTAAGGCTTCACGGCTAATCTGAGCCGATGCCCGAAATTTGGCCGTTAGCCATGTACGCGCTGGGCTGTCCGATCCGGTGTCTAGCTGCATATTGGCTACCGCAGCATTTTCTGCTGCAAGTGAGAAACTCGAGAGAAATTAAATCTAAACTTACTGTTCCTATCAATACTATCCATTTCTGTGAAGTTTCTTACCGGTCTCTAGATCAAATAAGGATTGCTTTTAGAATCACCGGACTACTCGGGCAATTTTACGATATTCTAGACTAATAAATCAGTAGTTAAAAACATTTTTTTCTTCTTCGTTGAGAGTGGTGCTGACGCCATTACCAGTGTTAAGCTATCGATGCGATTTGTTGGGATATCGGTATCGGCTCCGAAACGGTGATCTTTACATATACTATACTACAGAGTCAAAACTAGAAAGTCTCACAGAATTTGCAGGGATCAACCAATCATCACCAAAATTTAATCGATTCTTTCCTGTCACTATCCAAACAATCCCTGAAAATTTGGTGCAAATCCGTTCACCTGTTCTCTAGTTATCTTGTACACAAACAAACAAACAAACAAACAAACAAACATACAAACATACGGAACCCTTTACATAACCCTGCCGATTTCATCGGCATGGGTAAAAAAGAGAGAAAGAGATGGAGCGATAGGGGAAAAGAATTAGAATCATAAGGAATGAAAGAAAGACGAGAGAGGGAGAGAGAGAGAGTGAGAGAAATGTGTGGGGAAGAGGATTAGGATTATTAGAGAAGAATAAAATGAGAGAGAGAGAGAGATTGGGAGAGGGATTCAAGGTCCATATGCGACCCTCCACCACAAAACGACCAATAAGTAGGAAATTTGGGGTTTTTTTTAATTTTAACACACTAACACAGTTTGAAAGCTTAAAGCTTAGATTTTAAGCTTTAAAATGATATATAACTAGTCTTGTATGGACTAAGCAAACCCTTGTAAATTACAATAAGAATATCTACGTGTCAGACAGGCTAATGACCAAAACAATAGAGAAAATGGGCTCTAAAGAGTGACCATTTAAGAGTGCCTAATCTGTGTCTTATTGTTTGACGCACAAAAGGTTGAGCCAAAACTCTCTGGCATACACTGTGAAGTACTAATTGGATTGGGTTGAAACTTTCCATATCTTCAGAATAAAGATACATTTTTTTGTTTCTTTAGATTTTGAATATCAGACAGTGCATGGTTTTTAAGCTATACCAGAAAAGGGATCCAGGAAAACATGGTCATTTTGAATAAGAGTAGAAACATATCTGAAAATACAGAGAACTTATAATCAAAATTTCCACCCCAAACCTCCTTTATCAGCTGTTTACTCCAAAACCCCCATTGCGACTTATTGGTTGTTCAGTATCAATTACGAAATATGAGTAATTTAGTTTTCGGCTGAGATAGGATACTAAAGCAACTTTGTTATTCATTATAATATTTTGGCTAATTATTTTACCCTAAGGCTAAGAAAGTTCACTAGCAGACTAAAAGGCCTCGGGTAGCTTGGCAAAACACAATGGCGCATAGAGATGAGGGAAAGACGCATAGAGATAAATTGCAAGTTTTGTATGTGCTTCTAAAATTGAATCAGACTTTTTCGTATTATTTTGCTTAAAAATCTAAATACTAATTCTACAGTGTAATATTTTGACTCTGCCTCTATTAAAATAAACTTTTGATATTCAATAACTTTGTCATATGCGTCTTTCCCGCGTTCTTATGCGCCACGACGTTTCGCTAATCTACCTTAGCATAGTCACACAACCAAACCGATTCCAGACCGATTCCAAACCGACCGGTTCTTGGCCACACCTGGTAATGTAATTTTTCGTTCAGCCTGCTGTAGGTCTTGTGCCGGTCTTGTTATAGGCCAGGAGCCTGTCCCGAAATAGTCACCCCATTTTACCCATAATTTTTGACCCCTTAAACTTACTTAGACCATCTAAGTCATTGACAAAAAGGTTGTCAGCCTGAACGTAGCCGCCAGGTTTAGCCCCCAAAAGAGACCCCAAAGTTGGGTCGATTTCACCCCATCTCCCCCATGCACCAAACTTTGTCAGTAGGAAGCAGTATGACTGGACATTACAAAACACCAAAAACGGCCAAAAACTCTGGGGGCTAAACCTGGCGGCTACGTTCAGGTTGACAACCTTTTTGTCAATGACTTAGATGGTCTAAGCAACTTAAAGGGGTCAAATCTTATGGGTAAAATGGGGTGACTATTTCAGGACAGGCTCCCAGACTATTAGTGTGACAGAGGTATCATTCCTTATCTATGGATTGAGTTTCCCAGCATTGCTTTAGAGACATTAAACTTATTCATTTTTAAACAGATGCACATTATCAACTCACATTAGGGCTGTCCTTAGAAGGGCAAGTCCATTCTGATGCAGGTGACATCTCAATTTTCCCACGTTCTTTCCCTCCGTTGTCTTGATGCTTGTACCAGCTGGGATGGAGGCTATTGCATTCCTAAAATATGAAAAGAAAACAGGAGTTAGAATTACTCAACTAATAACATTAACTAGCAAGACGATTGATAGATGATTCATTATTTTACAATATAATTTGATTTTGTTTTCCTCACAAGGACTGTGGGGGGGGGGGGGGTAAATTTATTCCCACCTCAATACTGCGCAGACTACAAACAAATTAAAACTGTACCGCTGTGTGAATTTTGTTCTTCTTCTTTTTTTAATAAAGTAATAAGTTGGTACTTTACTAAAATTTATGCAAGTGTGTTAATGGGTTGAAAGAACAATAATATTTCCCCTTGCCTTCCTTCCAGGAGTTTACCATGGAAACAAATCAATTTGCACATTTGAAGGAAATGGTCAAATGGTCAAAATCCTGCAGTTTTCCCTACAAAAAATAAATTGCACGTTTGCTGGAAAGGGTCAAATGCGTATTTCAACAACACATCCCTCTCCTTGACTCTTACCCACTGAACTGGATAGGCATGACTCTCTTCCTGATGACCCCTGTGTGGTTTGTCCTGGCTGTGAGCTCCTGTCCCAAGTAACAACCCTTGGTGAAACTCACTGATGGAGAAAAAAAGTGCATTAAAGATTACTGACATGTTAATAAATCTGACACAGGTGAGAATTCTTGAAAGCAAATATATATTATTTTGAGTCCCAAGTATACAACCCTTGGTGAAATTCACTGAGAAAAAAAAATCAATAAACTATTGATTACTGATATGTAATTAAATCTGACACATTATATCAAGAAAGTACAAGTTGAAAGTCAATATATATATTATCTGGAACTAAAAACATATATCCCTGCAATTCATGCCCTTCAGTTCATTTAGATACAACCTGGCTGTGTGCTCTTGTCCTAGGTAACAATCCTTGGTGAAACTCACTGAGAAAGGAACTAAGGTAGCTTAGCGAAACGTTGTGGCGCGTAAAACCGCAGGAAAGACTCACATGGCAAAATTATTCAAAATCAAAGTTTTATTTTATAGAGAGGAGGGGGAGATTCCATCCCCCCCCCCCCCCCCCCCAGCTGAAAGAGCACCAAAATAACCCATCCTTTTTAGGGTTAAAACGCCTTTCTTTCCTATTCGCAGAAATTAATTACAAAACCTATCCCATCGATTGGGTCATTAGAATAAACAATAAGGGACATTCCCCATATCACTATTTGAGAGCTAAAAGGGTGTCACCTCATATACTTTCAACACAGAGCTGGTGCCCTTCCGACTCCCAACAGACAACACCTTGTCAGGTAAGCCACATGAAAGCCAACAGGGCCTAAAAAGGGAACACATGGGAAAATCCTGGGCCCCATTTCATAAAACTTATTAAAGTCACAATAATTGTTACAAGCTTTTGAAATCCTTGAATCTGACTGGCTGAGAGCAAATTCATATAGAAAAATGGGGCAGTTGTTATTGATAACAAGTTTTATAAAACGGGAGCCTGAGTGACTACTTGCCTCCATTCATAAGAGCCAGATTGGACTCTAGAGGGAGACATTCCCCTGGTGGAAGTTCACTGACACCTTCAGCCACGCCCCACTGATAACGACGTGTGATGTAGTCTTCCTCGCTAACCTCGTCAATACCAGGTACTGAAAAAAAACATGAAGAAAAAAAAATTGAAACTGCCATGCTAAACAGTGTTATCTACGAATAATTACATGTATTTTGAATTTAATGGGGTTCCACAGGCCATAAAAAAATGCATTGCAAACAAAAATTCCTGAGTGTACAAACAAAGTACAGCATGAGATTTGACAAGCTTAAAGGTCCCCCCGCAAGCAAAATTTTTGATTTTCTTATATACTTAACTTTACTTAGTCACTTCTACAGTACATTGAGAAATCTAGATCTGACATACGTTTTCGCAAACTTTTACACCGTGCAGCACCCGTTAAAATCTTCTGAATCATACGTAATATATTTTCTTCAAATTACGTATACATCATCAGACAGCTAAATATACCTATATGTAAAATGGTTAAAAAGCAGTTAGCATATCACCATCAACAGTGTTATAGCTACGGTGGTCGGCAGTGGACGGGCCCGTCCAGCACGGGGGATTTCCGTCCACCACTCCGGGTGAAAAACACTGCTTCCGACCGGCACTAATTTCACATAAGAAACTGCATTAAACGTAACTGTTTGTGAAGAAACGTGGTACTATATATTTCCATCTTTAATCGTGTTTTATTTGCAATTTTACGAGAATCATGCTTTCAATTTGACAATAAATGATTATTTACTAAAGATTTGCCGAGTTTTATTGTCTTTTGTTACGCACTATACTGTACTACGGTCCGTAATTTGCACGCACATACAGATATCATGTTTTACGTAGCGTATACCGGAAGCTGCTGTTCTGACAGCTGTACTGTCGCCATACCATCGATCTCTTTGGAACAACTTGTTGCTTGTCAAGTCAGTGAAATTTGAACCACCACTAAAAAGTTCCTAGCTATAACACTGAGCATCAAGCACATCTATGAGGTAACAAGTAGCCTTGAATGAAAGGCTGAAGTGTCCGTAATTCATTAGATACCATATGAGTTTCGAATAACACACATTTTTCATAGACTCTACCCAGAAATATTTTAGGACGGGGGTTATTCCACAGGGTTGGGGCAATTTTTGTGACATACCAAAAGTGAGGAACTATGTCTCCCATCAACCATAACAATGTTTGCTAAAACAGAGTTCAGCGTAAAAAGCATAGCCACTTTATGTTGAGAAGTAATCTAGCTTCATGGGGATTCAATATGGCAGACCAAAATTGTATGTAATGTTATATAAATGTGATGTCCATGTAACAGTGGTAAAAAAAGAAATATATTTTAAGCAAAGCTTAGAAAGAGTACCAACTGAAACAGGAATGATTCTGGCTAGGCACTACTAGACATATTCATTCATAAAAATCTTCAACATATGATTTCATCTTCCATGTGTAATAAAAGATCTCATATAAGCATTACATGGACATCGTCATAATTTTTGCCCCAACCTCGTGCAATAACCCACTGATATTTAACACATTAAAAACACAGTGAGCAGATATTTTGTTGAGAGCAAAGTCAAACCTCGGAACCTACCCTGACTGCCTTGTGGGATGATGACCCTCTGACCTAGACCTTTGACCCTGGGGTCAGCAAAGAAATGAGACGGGCTGGAGTCAGAGCCTGGGCTAGGAGGAGGAGTGGGGCCTGAACCAAAGATAGACCAGACATGGTACTCAGAATCCAGCGATGTGACATCCACCTGAATATAATATGAAAAGGAATATAACATCAATAATGATGAGGATGATGGCAATGACGATAATGATGATGATGATGGTGACGAGATGATGATGATGATGATGATGATGATGATGATAGAAAATAGCATAAATAGCTGGATTTATACAGGGCTTTTCCCCAAGGATAGAATATGACACCTTTACGTCACCTTTAAATATGTACATTTCTATTGTAAAAGTACTCGATTTTACAGATGAAGAGGGAGCTCAATGGTAAGAAAAATTATACCCCTTTCTTGAAGCACCAATCTGACATAATATTCACAGTGGTACTTGCAAAAGAAAGTAAGAGAACAATAATTATCATTTTGGTGCAATATCTCTTTTCCCCGGGAGGGCACTCACTCAGTATATAGTGTGCGGTGGGTATGTGCTGCCCAGAAGACCCCCATTTTTACACTCAAATTTCTGTTCCAAAGCACATCATTTTTTTCTTGTTGAGAAAAAGAAGAGAGAAAACAGTTCCAAAGCACTGCCTTTTTTTTTCATTCCGTCGTTCCGGCCATTATGGCCCACCCTGGCCCGTTTCAACGAATATCATTTTTGGTGAATAGTTGAAAATGAGTTTCATTCAAGGTGCTTAATTCCTCCAGGCTTCCCCTATTGCTTCCAATCCAGTTCAATTCCACCACAGCGAATTCAGTTTTCATTCATGCTGAACGCATGCATGCGAATTAACCCCGCTGATATGAATACACACACCATAGACTTGCCATGACACACAGTGTATTTAGCTAATGAGAGCTTGTGGGAACCAGTTCCCTAGTATATTTATATTGTACTCCAGTTCCAAAGACCCCCTTTTACCAAAATGTTAGTAGTTCCGAAGACCATCCTTTTCATGATACGCTCGTTCCGAAGCCCCCTTTTTTGTCTTGCCAGCGGCACATACCTACCACTTTGGGGGTCGAGTGTTCCCCCCCCCCGTCTGCCCGGGCTCTTTTCCCACTTTGGGTCAAAATCTTGTACATGCAAAGATACTGCAAAAGTGTCACTAAAAGGAGACACTCTACTGATATATAGCTCAGTAATAGAGATGGCAGTCATTCATCATATTATGATAAGACAAAACTACATGTATGCATTTACCTTCTTCCTGATCCTGTAGATTTTGAGATGTTTCTGTAGTTCCTGAGAAATGGCGCCATCACATTCTAGAACATACGACTGCATCGCCCCTTCTGGACCATTCATCCACTGATAGCACATAACATCATATAGTACTCGGCCCTGTAATGCATAAGATACAAGTACCGTGTTTATTAACCCATAGCAGTTCAGAGCCTTCATAACCTATTGCTTAAGTGGAACAAAGTGGTCCTTGTATTCTCTGATCTGAACATCCAGAAACTTTTGTTGTGATTTCGGCCCCCTGCAGCCGCTGGGTGAAAACAATAGCTTGGCAACGTATAGCAACACAGCACTTCGCATTGACTTTGCAGGCTCTTTGACTTTGTGACAACAATGATTTCTCCTTTTCTTCATCAAAATGCCAAAAAGTTGCTGTGCCGTAGGTAAATTGTAACAAACACAATATGTGACCCTCCACCACAAAACGACCAATAAGTCAGAAATTTGGGGTTTTAAAATTTCAACTCAGTTTGAAAGCTTAGATTCTAAGCTTTAAAATGATATATAACTTGTCTTGTTTGGACTAAGCAAACCCTTGTAAATTACAATAAGAACGTCAACGTGTCAGACAGGCTAATGACCAAAACAATAGAGAAAACGGGCTCTAAAGAAGAGTGACTATTTAAGAGCGCCTAATCTGTGTCCTATTGTTTGTCGCACAAAAGGTCGAGTCAAAACTCCCTAGCATACACTGTGAATTACTAATTGGATTGGGTTGAAACTTTCCATACCTTCAGAATAGATATATTTCTTTGTTTCTTTAGAATTTGAATATCAGACAGTGCATAGTTTTTAAGCTATACCAGAAAAGCGATGTGAAGTACAATCCCAGCAAGTTGACACAGAAAGTTTGAATGTCCAGGAAAACATGGTCATTTTGAATGAGAGTAAAAACATATTTCAACAAGGTATTTTAACCTGAAATTTTGTCAAATGGTAGATTGATAAATGAACTTTCAGAAAATACAAAAAACTTAAAATCAAAATTTCCACCCCAAACCACCCTTTTCAGCTGTTTACTCTAAAACTCCCATTGCGACTTATTGGTCGTTTTGTGGTGGAGGGTCACATATGATGCAGGGAAAATCTCTTTCATTTTGCATTTTTCTTGATCGCGCTAAATACCGCAAAAGATGGGGAAAATGCATGTATGTGCATACAAATGAAATGCAATGGATTTGCTGCACGCAAACGCTACATGTGGGACCAAAGTCAACTAAGTGCGATGCTCATGGTATTCTCACTATTCTACATAAGGCAAAATACACTTTCTATTGTAAAATACATTATTATTAGGAAAAGCATTTCAAAATGAAAATGGTCCAAAGTCTGTAAGTAAAGCAAACACAGCAACATGGGAAAGACTCACCTGTTTATTCAGAAACATGGAATATATGACCTCTTGACCTTCGCCCTCATTCATCTGCTGTACGTCATTGGTCATTAACCCCTGAAGTAGGTCACGAGCATCGCAACCTTTCACCAACACAAGACTCCGACTTGTCAGTCTTGATCCTACATTACAGAAATGAGATAACAAAAATAAAAATAACTAAAAAATAACAGTGGTTTCTTGTAGAGCACATATCTTCAGCATAATAATATTCGTGGTGCTGAATATTCGTGGTGCTGAGCCTGATGGGTAGTCACGGAGGGACATTTGACAAATTTTGAGAGTTGAAGGTCTGTAGAAAATAAGTATTTCATTGAAGTGGGCTAATTCATGTTTCATTGTGAAGGATATAACTGAAGGAGTTGAAATTTGATAAAATTTGGTTGCCATGGTCGTCTACTAAAATTGTAATCCATAAAATATTCAATGTCACAGACGGACAAAATGCCTACTCTTAACCGTTCAGGCTCTGCTTCAATATTATTACTAAGTACTGTAAAAGCCAAGCTGTGAGATATAGCTGTGAAGTCTACCAGGAATGCATTTTCATACACCTGGGTGGAGAGTGGCAAAAGTAGATTAATGTCTTGCCAGAGGATATTATTACTGGGCTGGGACATGAACCCTCTATCTCTCAAGCAAAAGTAAAGTTAATGAACTACTTTATCAAGGCACCTCACTTTCTATATGCAGTAAGACAGGAAATAATAGAATTTCTTAACTCTTACATGTACATGTACTGTGTGCCAAGGGGTTTAGCTCTCTTCAAAATTTTTACCAAAACGTGATCAATGCTTACTTTTCAAATGTCTGCACTTCATTTTCCATCTATTATTTCACAAAATATTGTGTACAAAACTTGTAGGAGATTTCTTACCATTTCTTATGATACCAAACATTATTACTTTACCCAACTTTATACATAAGAATTATTACAAATTAAATTTGAGTTTCTTTTATGTCCATTATTTTTTGGTTTCTCATTTGTTTTCTACTGTTTAATGTTGAAATATGGTGAAATCTTTTTAAAAATCTGCAATTTTCTCTGAAAATTTCTATGGTAGCATTATAATATAACCAAATATTTAGAATGCTTGATTTATGCTCAAAATGTTGATATACACATGTACATGTACATTGACCACCATATACCTTTGCTGTGGTCGAGTAATTGGTGAATGAAAATGACAAGTATATGTCACATATACATGTACGTGACATCAGCACTGGAAGAGTCAAAAAGACTCCCGGGCCCTGTTTCATGAAACTTGTTACCAATAACAAGATATATTACTTGCTATAAGCTACCGAAATCCTTACATTTGATTGGCTATGAGCAGATTTGTCATAGATCTCTGGCAGGTGTTATTGATTACAAGTTTTTATGAAACAGGGCCGGGCCTTGGGCTTATTATTCAAGGGTTAGCATTCCCTAAATTCAAAAGACCACAAGAAATGGGCCCTAGAATTCTGCAGGTTAAATCTTACAGGGAGAGACAACTGAGTTCAAATGGGCTCATATAGGGTAACATTCTCTCGCTCTCCCTCTCTCTCTCTCTCTCTCTCTTCCTTTCTCCCTCTCCTTTTATTCGTGTTCTACATATATCTACAAACATTGTATTAAGTGCTTTATAAATGTTGCATATTATTAACATTATTATTATTATTAACAAACAAACAATAGTTGTACAGAACTTGCGCAAGGCTTGTTACATACATGTACCCAGGGTAGCATGGCCATCAAGCCTTAAAATATATACTTTCATTTAACATCCAGTTTTACATTCATGAATCATGATCTTCTCCTTTCATAACCGTACTTAGCAAAACTTAGTGGTGCAAAAAGACGCATCCGTAACGCAAAATGTATATTGTTGATGATCATAATTTGAATCAGAAACATATAATTAAGTCATGGAGGAGGTAAACATACATGTACCTTGACCTTGATGAGGCTTCATATAACCGAAACTGTGATTAAAAAGGTCAACTTAACCTTTTTTATTCACCTCTGTCGCCAGTAATTTTGCTACCGGTATTTGTCTTTTCACACCACTATGTTTCGCTAAGCTACCTAAGAAATAATCCAACAATATTTCTGGACTGGAAGAAAGCCATTGGAAATGTTGGATGAAAAGGAATACTTTTCTCTCACTCATAGGCCCTTGCCTATGAGGGACTGTGGCCAACATTTACTGTAATTTTGTAGCAGTCAAAAACAGACAACAAAATTGCTCTAAGCAAGATTTAATTTTCTTAAATTTGCTAGATTGTAACTTGATTCAGGGACTCTTCAACTCTTATTGTGCCACAAATTTGGGGTTTCATAGTTGAAAGTGAAATTTTAAATAATTATTTTCCTCTTAAATGTATGAATGGTCTAGACTGGAAAATGGCCCGCTGATACAAACAAAAGCTAGTGAAGCCTATTCACCTGTGAAAACTATTATGGAGTACAAGCTTAACTTCAGATGAGCTTGTACATGTATAGGTGCATTTCTCTTATAGTTTTAGCTGAAGTGTAAATATTCAGAGAATCTTTTTTAAATTCTTTTTTAAAACTTGCCTTCTAACGGTTGATGTGCTGGTTTAAGACTTGTGTCAGAAGAACATTTTTGTCCGCTTGCCGTTGTAGTTTGTAGAGCTCTCATCGTCCATGTCCTGGACAGACTCCTGTAGCATCTGCTGCAGAGCTGGTGAATAGGAGTCGACTTCATATGCAATGCAAAGACACCTAAAGCTTCCATCTTCAAATCTAAAAAAAAGAAAGAAAAAGAAACTTATTTTGACATCAAGTTAAAGCAGGTACATGTACCTTGTACCTTGTGCATGTACCATGGACCAGGTAACCAGGGGGGCTGCAGCCCACCCCCCCCCCCCCACCCCACCCCCATACCGGTACTTTTTTGAGTGGACACTTTTCATAACACCTTGGAAAAAGGGTTAGAAAATTGTCATGAAAGGGGAATGAAACCCTGGGGAAAAAATCAATTTTAATGAAAAGAGAGGATAGAGAGAAGCAATTTTTAAAAAGTTCCATGCAAATTGGTTAAGAAATGAGAAAGTTAGGAAAGTTTGAATAGTCTCAATTACTTTCTATGGCGATGCTCAAATTGGCAATGTTGCTTCAAAGTGACAGGTAGAGTAGTACAACCGTTAGTCTCCATGTGTTTTGTACACAAAATTTCATATTTTCTCCATTATCTCTAAAGATGATGCTTGTCTTTTTATGAACTCAACATATGTCAAATACATTTCTCCTTGATATATCTTGAGCTAAGGAGACAAGCTGCACCTTGAGAGATAATGGGGAAAATATGAAATTTTGTGTACAAAACATATGGAGAGTTGTACTACTAAACCTGTCACTTTGAAGCAACATTGCCAATTTGAGGAACGCCATAGAAAATTGAGACTTTTCAAACTTTCATAACTTTCTCATTTCTTAACCGATTTTGATCGAACTTTTTTTAAAATTGCTTCTCTCTATCCTCTCTTTTCATTAAAAATGATTTTTCCCCAGGGTTTCATTCTCCTTTAATGAGTGAAATCAAATCAACCCCCCCCCCTTTCAAAAATGCTCCGCGGCCCCCATGTGTACCTATATACCCACACTTTGTGTCCGGAGAGGTCTGTTATCCCGACAGGTCAGTTTCAAACAGTATTTAAAATCGAACAACTTTTCATGCAAATCATGTCAAATCTTTCACAAGATATCAGATATCTCTGAATGGAATAGCCTGCCGCCATCTGCAGTACATGCTGACAATCCACAGTGCTTCTAGGGCCTACTCCTGAAGCATCTTTCATCTCAATAAATCTGAAGAAACCACGTTATTCTTCCTCGCACCGCTTGCAATCTTTAGTTCATCTTTGTGGTAGGGTGCATACCACAGCCCTCTGAACTTTGAAGATTAAAAGAAGCAGAAGAAGAAGAAGATAGCTTGACAACTGTGAATTGCAAATATTCACTGATTTCAGTACTACAGACCTAACAAGTCTATCGCATTAGGCGTGACAGTCACGCGTCAGCGCTCTTACTCACGCCAAAAAATCTCTTTCTCACACCTGGCCTCACACAGCCTATCTCCATAACACCTATACCTATACGGTTCCTCGCCTACATGTATAGTCATGCATTGTATTTCCGAACAGCATTGTATTACCGAACGCATACAATCAAGGGCCTAAAATGGCTTTCATACGCGTGGGACTACGCGTATGTTCTCCACACAATTTGACACACAGAACACAGGGCAGAAGATCATAAAATGAGGCAAAAAACATAACTAATATCTTAACCTCTCTCGTAACCCCCAGTCTTCATCCTGTTGGCCCGAAATCGGGGTAGGTTGTGTCTTTTCCCCATAGGTTTCACACGTTCGGTAATACATGTACAATACCTTTTTCAAGGGACCAAAATGCCGCGTCGTTAAGAAGGGTTTCGCTCGGAAGGGAATATCCAATTTCAATATCGTATTAAATCTACGTTGTCTTTTTCAAATTTCACCAACTTCTTTTTCTGTAGCCTGTAGGACTTAAGGCATTCATTATGTAAGTTTGACAGATATTCGTTTGATATTTTATTTGCTATCGTTGATTTTCTGAAAAGTGTTCAGAAATACGATCCACTACCATACCTGGCGCTGACGCGCGGAAAATCTCATGCATTGCTGGTCTTTGACCTTGGTGTCTCTGGTGTTACCTGATCATGCTGAATTGCTGATGCACATTTTTGGTAAAATCTGACGGCAAATGTTAATTTTATGTGTCATACACACAACCCCCATCATATACCCTGTTGATCACTTCCAGATCATCCAATTCATAATCACATCAACAAGAACAACGTACACTGCCAACACTGTCAACAGGTTTATCAATAATATCATTCTATTTCTAGATCTAGATCTAGTTTCTACTTTCAGAGTTACTGTTCGTATTCTTTTTCTAACTCAAATTTGGAGTAATTTTTCATTACTTGTTGAGCCATTATTAAAAATGCCAATGAAATCAGTCTCTAACTTATTTAGAGTAAATTAACATTTTGAGTCAAAATGTTAATCTACTCTAACTTAGAAGTCTAAATAAGTTAGACATGTTGTTACTTGTTAGAGACTGATTTCATTGGCATTTTTAATAATCATAATAGCTCAACAAGTAATGAAAAATAACTTTCATATCATACTACTAGATCTAGTACTAATGCTACTCACCTCACCTCATCCAAAAGTTTCATTAAACCCAGTCATACAACATTATAGTAGACTCTATTATACGACATGTAAGAGGTTATCTTGATTAAGCCGGATACATATTACATGTAGACTAGTATTACGCAATATGGATCAATTTCAGCTGAAGTTGTCGACTAAATACCTGTAGTTCCTTCGCCTCTTTTATGTATGGTATCCTTTCTCTTATAATTTGACACGGCATTTATTCATTATTTTTGCATAGGCGCGCACGACGGCACGAGGCGGCGGTGGGGGAAGGGGCAACCGCGTAGCTTGGATTGAATTTTAGGGGGGGGGCAGTTGTAAGCACCCAGGCAGGGGCGTCACTAGAGAAAAAGGAAAGGGGGAAAAAGGGAGAGGGAAGAGCAAAGAGAAAAGGAAAAGGAGAAAAGAGAAAGGAGACTAAGAAAAAAGAGAAAGGAGAAGAAAAAAGAAAAGAGAAAAGGGAAAGGAAAAGAAAACAAAGAAAACAAAAGAAAAGAAAGAAAAGAAGGAAAGAAAAAGAAGGAAAAACTGGCCATTTTTCTGCTCGCTCGCTTCGCTCGCTCACAAAAACTCTAGAATTTTAATATTCGGGCAAAAGGCGTCGCCCTTCAGCAATGAGCTGCACCCCCCCCCCCCCCCCCCGCGGATTTTGAAAGTTCCGTTATTCATATTCGGGCAGCAAGATGCTAGAATATCCAAAAATTTGGGAAGCAAGGTTCCTGATAATATGATTATGTAACTTGTGTATGTAACTTCTATACATTTTCCAAATAAAAAGTGGGGGGGGGGGGTTCTAATTTGCTCGCTCGCTTCGCTCGCTGGCAAGAACACTGGAATTTTAATATTCGAGCAAAATGTTGCTTGCTCGTTCGCTCGCCAAAATTTAGAAATTGAAAAGTTGATATTCAGGCAAAAGTGTCCTCCTTTGGCAATGTGCTGCAGCTCCTGGGGGTGCTGTGAGCAAAAAAAAAAGGTCCTCCGCATTATGGGGTCTCTTTTGAAGTCCAAAAAACTCTCTGACAAGCAAGCAAAAAAAAAAAAAAAAAAAAAGGTCCTCAGCATTTTAGGGTCTCTTTTTAAGTACTTTTTAGCTACAGCACCCCCACCACTCTCTACAACACCCCAGCATCCTCAGCCTTCTAGAGGGTGCGCAGCACCCCCTCAAAAAATCTGCTGCAGCACCCCCGGCTCCAAGGTGCCTGGAATGAACACGTGATTTTGTAAATTGATTTCTTACTTATTAAAAAAAAAAGTCTATCACGCCCCTCAATTCTTTATCTCTTTATATCGCTCTCATTTCATCATTCCTTGTTTGTACTTGTTTGTTTTCAAGTTGGCATTTGTTGTTGTTTTGGGGGTGGGGTGGGGGCGACTGCCCCCACCCCCCCCCCCCCCGGCAATACGCCAGATTAGGGGACTCAGCTCTAGGGGAAAAGTAACGCAGTAACGCAGTAACGCAGTAACGCAGTTTTTTTAATCTCCAATCGATCCTCATTCTAGCTTCTGGCAATAGCTGACACGAGGGGTGGATCCAGGATTTTGTAAAAGACACCTCATTATTTTGATGATAAAATACCATTTTTCACCATAATTATATTTTAATGTCTTTTTTTTTCATTTGCTCGCTCACATAATTTAGAAACTGGAAATTCAATATGGACATAACTAAAGTTCTGATAATCCCCCCCCCCCCTCACCTCAATGATCCCCATACACCCATATCTAGGCCTATCATAAACATTTGTGAAAAGAGGCATTATTTTTTTCATTTAAAACAAGTTAATTATGAGATCTTGTGCTATAGCTAGTTTTAAAGCTGTGTGCCCAATTTCTAGGTTTGGGGGCATCAAATTTTGATTTAAAAAAAAATTAGATTAAATTAAAAAAAAAACATAAATAAATATTTGTCGCCTAAAAGACACCATGACAGACGCACCTTTTTTTTTTCAGTGGTCGATATATTCAATAGCATTGCATGTGGAGCTTCATATACATGTTGTACATGTAACTCTCCAACTTTCTGTTGATTTCAGATTAATCTTTTTTCTGTAAATTAGGAGTAATAGACGAAAATGACACGACAGGCCCGAAAAAGACATCACAGAGGCTACACACATATCAAGAAGAAGTACCGAACGAAGAGGAGAACGAAAGACTTGGATGAAATCGACGAAGACTTGAGACCCCAAAATGCCGAGAAGTTGCTCCATCAAAAAGTCGATTTTGACAAACCCGGATCAGCTCAACATTATTGTCTACATTGCGCGTGAGTGATGGTCTCTAGCTCCTAATAAATGAAGGCATTCATAGCCACACGGGTTGGATGTTGTATAAAATATGACATTGAACGTGATGTCACATTTTAGAAAACATCAAGCCCATGTCATGTGTGTGGCTAGGCATTCATGCACTATGACTGAGTATAATGCAGTATATTGGTTGGCGGCCGGGCAGGGGGGGGGGGGGGGGGGGGGGGGGGGGGGGGGGGGGGGTGTTTGAACAACTGTTATTTTATAAACGAGCCAGTTATAATTTTCTTTTGTCAACACATATTACATTTGTCATGTGTGTCATCACTCCCATCATCAGTCGTGTATTTTCTGATGTGTGATTGTCATGATTGTTATGGTTTTGCCCACTCACACTTACGCGAGGTTATTGGAGATAACCTCGCACTCTGTACCATCAATACGTGAACAATTGCCTCCCATAGGCAAGTGTGTGATATCTTGCCCATATGTGTGCAGGAGAGGAGCAAGATCACCGACCAAAAACAGCCTGAAAATTTCACTTAATCAAGATGATAAAGATCCTATCGAAGGATCTGGCATGAAATTAGATATTCTATCATTCTAAAATGTAGTAGGAAGTATTTTCTCAAAATTTTGCCGATTATATTGGTGTTTTTACCTCTTCAACTTAGAGGTCGTGACAGGCCAAAATTGACACAGCCCCATATAGGGATGGTCCCGTGAGTGGGTTTTGCCCACTTATGGGCCCTTGCCTATGTGGGACTGTGTTCAACATTCACTGTTGCAGCAGTCAAAAACAGACAACAAAATTGCTCTAAGCAATATTTAATTTTCTTCAATTTGCTAATTACCTGATTCATGGACTCTTCAACTCTTACTGTGCCACAAATTAGGGGATTCAGAATTGAAAGTGAAATTTTGAATAATTTTTTCCTCTCATGTATGAATGATCTACCCTGGAAAAAGGCCTGCTGATACACACAAAAGCTATTGAAGCCTATTCACCCATAAAAGCTAGTCTGGAGTACAAGGTTATCTTCAGATAAGCTTGTACATACATGTATAAGTGGGTTTTGCCACTTATACTCGCGCGCGCATACGCAGGTACACATGTCCCAGCCATAGGTAAGCACATAATAATTTGCAAGACCCCAACAGGAGTGCTTAGGGCAGACTTTGGTCTATGTAGGAGGGGGATTCCGATTAACCTGATATAATGAGATTCCTGCTATAACAAGGTAATTTTGATGGTCCTAAGGACCTCGTTATACTGAGTTTCCACTGTATTATACAATCATCAAGGTGCAGTTGCACAAAACATTTTTCTGGTCAGAGTGAAACCCTTCATTCGAAAGGTCATTATTCTGTGTCTCAGAATTTAGTGTACTAGGTCGATGGCGCAAATGTAACAAATGCTGAATTTATTAAGTTTACAGGGATGTACATGTAGAAGCTTGCTCATATATTGAAAACCAGGGGCCTGTTTCTCGAAACCAACGACAAGACAGTCATAAATTTATCCGCCAACTACGGAGATGTCCATGATCTTCCTAAACTGTTTCACGAAGAGCTAACTAGCTAGACATCTCATGATATCGATACTATCGGCGAGAATAGGAGCCGACACGTAGCCTTGGTTGCAATTACACTATATTTTTAAAAGCTAAATTTAACTCAACTGCAAATATTTGAATGAATTAGGGAATAAAAGAAAATAGAAAATGTAGAAGGGTATAATAGATGCCAAACACTTTTTAAATTATGTAAATTACATGGTGGATTCGCTTGTGAAATGAAAAATATGAGTGATTGATTTCATGATCAGTGAGCCAGTTTTACGTTGGATAGGTACCCCCCGGATGTCTTCATTTGATAGTTTATAAAAATAAACCCATATATTTTCATTGTAATAATAATATGCTTTGAATGTTTTACATAATGTTTTGGGGCTTGAGTATAATATGCAAATTACAAAAATATTCATGTTATAAGTTTAAACATGTATATTTCAAAGTATTCATTTTAAAAATCTTTGATATAATCTATGTTTACACTGATATGGGTCTGAAAACCATAGAATATGCCGTTGACTATGGCTGGCCTACGGTGTCATATTAGTTCCCACGTTGGATTTTAGTTCACCAAAGAAATCTTTATAGAAATCATTTACGAAGATCACCCAATTATTTGTTTTCACACAAAAAGCACTCTTGTAATTATTAAGAAGTAACATGTGATTTTCAAGTTTATTATGGTAGCACATCATTTTTCATGCTAATTGATCAGATATGAAGGACCCATATCGTAAAATAGCTTTGCAATCAGAAGTTAAGAGACTAACTGACTTAGTAAATTCATTTTGACATAAAACATACCTAGCGACAGTTATGAATTTATATTTTTTCTAGATTATAATACTTCCCATTGCTTATCAGTGAGGCTTGTATTTTTTTCTTGCCCAATGTTTATTTGTCGATAGTTTTTTTTTTCCAGTTTCCAATGATGAGATTAATTTGACAAGTTTTGGTTTAACTTTTTTTTTTTAAATCCCACCACATTTTGATACAGGCCTATCTCCTGTCAGTCTATTATTGTTATCGTTTTTATTATGGTTTTCTTTTTCATTTGAAAAAAAAGTTCCTTTCATATTGAAATGACCTCAATTAGACTATTCTTTCTTTTTTTTTCTTTTTTTTTGTTGTATTTTTATCCATTAGAATGTGGAAAGAGTGTTGATTCACTAGAGTTAAGTGGAGACAAGCCTTGAACAAAAACACTATGTATTTTCATATAATTTTCATAATATAAACATGGATAAATTCCAGATAAAGTGAATGCGTAGAAAGAGTTGCGTAGAAGTATGTAGTGTCCCTTTTTGCCGACCATAATCTACCCAATAAATAACATGTGATGGCGCTGTACGTCAACTAAAAAAGATATGACAGGGTTGGAGGCGTCATAAGTCCTTAGTCAGGAAGTTGTCGCGCATCTTGGTAAAGACAGCTTCGTGAAACACGTAGCGGACAACTAGAGAACTAGCGCTGACTTAGTCAAGAACTTAGACATATGATGGTTTCGAGAAACAGGCCCCAGTCTCCTACTGTTTGACCCGATTCCTTCTGCACTGTAGTGTGCTTCATCTTGTTGAAATTATATCCTAAATCTTGACTGCACTACAGTGAGTTCCGGGAAACTAAGCTTTGAAACAATGGAAAAGTCAGCAGAAGTTGAAAAAAAGTAGAGAGTTATCCATTTTTCTTTTTCTAAAGAAAACAGTACAAAGACTCTTGATAACAAACACAAATTTTTGAACTGACTTTTAACTCCAATATCAACGATTTTTTTTAAAAGAAAAGGTTTGATTTCTATTATGCTTTTATTTTGCAGGAGATATTTTGTTGATGAGGCTGCTATGAAAGAACACTTTCGCAGCAAGACGCACAAACGGAGGTAAGCTAGAAGGGAACGAGTGTGAACCCCAAAATTAATGAACTCAAAGTTAAATGAAGTGTATCAAAGAAATCCATACATAAAGGATATTCTCAGTTTCATTTCAGACTGAAAAGTAACCAAAAGTTATTGCTATAACTGAGGTAGTGTCACAAGCAAAGGACAAGTGATACATTGTATGGTTTCAAACCAACCCAGTACATGATGTATATCACTATGCATTTTACTTTAAACTTTGGTAAAGCAACATTACTTGGCCTATCTGCACGTACATGTATGTTTTAAGACCGAGACACCCTCTGAATTCAACTCTGGCACTAAACTGCAAGATTTACATTTGACAGAATATGAGCAATGAATTTCAATAATGCTTTATTTACATGTAAACTGACTTCGGTATGCCTTGTGCCATAAAATTCTTTATTTTAAAAAACATGCATTATGAATATGAACCATCATTTCTTTTTTCCTGTATTATATTTTTCATTTACTGTGGCTATCACCTTTGATATTTAACCCAGATTGAAGGCCCTTGAGTTAGAGCCATACACGCAGAAGGAAGCCGAAGCAGCGGCAGGGATAGGTTCGTACGAACCACCCAAGAAGAGAGCAATGATCACTCAACAGGCAACACAACAAGATGTAACAATGAATGAAGAAACAAGGGACCAGACATGACCCTTGGGTCACCACCCCATCAGAGATCCCTGAATGAACAATGATCACCTAGTAGGCAACACAACATTATGATGAAAGCATGAGCGAAGAAACAACAGACTAGAGAGGATTTCTATGTCACACCCTTCTGTGAAGACATCCATTGCAATATACATGTATGAACATTTTTTAAGTCAGATGTAGTTTCCATAGAGTCATGTCATATAAATGGTAAAATCATTGGATACTACCAACCTTTCTATATCAAGAAAAGTCCAGTCGGGTATGAATCATAGTGACATCAAACCAGTCGCACAATTGTCCCAGACTTATAGCTAGTCAGATCTGTTTACTACTCACAATACACTACCGCTACGAATTTGGTTGTACCATTTATATGACCATTTGAAACTCGATATGAATGCTTAGTGCATTTGTATTTCCATCTGAGTGAACTTTAATTTCATCTTAGGTAGCTTAGCAGAACGCGATAGCATGTTAAACAAATGACAAAATTATTCTAATTCATAGTTTTATTCCATAGACATGATAGAGGCAGACCCAAAATATTAGGATGTAAATTTAGTGTTTAACTCTGTTAACACTTTTAAGCAAAATAACATGAAAACTTTTATTCAGATAAGTCTGATTGTAATTTTAGATGCATAGACAAAACTAGCTATTATGCTCTTTACGTGTTTCCCGTGTCTTTATGTGCCGTAACGTTTCGCTTACGGTAGCTACTTTAATAAGGCTTTAAGGTAGGCTTCAGAGTAGAGCTTATCATTTTATATGTCAATGTCATGTTTAGCTAAGCCAAAGGATCATTTATTATGAATCAGTTCCATTATGATGAATATTTTTAAGAAATAGCAAAAGAAGGGATGGAATATTTGCATACTTAATAAAGCGTGACCCTTTCAGCAAGGGCGGATCCAGGATTTTGTAAAAGCGAGGGTACAAATCTCAGGAAAATTCTCTGACAAGCAAAACAAAAAAGCGGGGGGAGGTCATCAGACATTTTGGTGTCTTCTTGTCCTTCTAAATGCTCTGACAAGCAAAGAAAAATAAGATGGTCATCAGGTTTAAAAGGAGGGCACAATGTACACTCTGGTTTCAAGGGGGGGGGGGTCAGGGGCCAGAAGTGCCCCCTCCCCCTAAACCGCCACGGCATTTCAGTGACGTTGGTTGTTGAAACTGCTGAAAAAAATTAATATGAATATGAACAATGAAAGTAGGCACTAAGATTGTCTAAGATTGATAACTTGTCTCAAAACTTGGTGGCACGTTAAGGACCCATAAGGACCCAGTTGCATAGCAAAGCAAAACTAGACATGCCTTTATTTTGCTGATATATCAAATTATGATAAGAATTTGTAATTTTTACTGATTTTCAATAGTTTTGCACATTTTCATTCTTAAGTTTCAATAATTCATAATGATTTTTTGTTCTGTTTGAAAGACAGTTCATGTATTAAATTTTGGGACACTTTAGTCTTAATAGAAGGATTCCATCAAAAATCTTAATCACACGGATATTCTTTAAGATTTATGAAGATGCAATTCAAAAGAAGGAGACAAAAACTCGACCAGAGTTGTAAGCACTTACATGTAGTTTAATAACAGGTTTGATTGACTTGTGAAATGTGAGCAAACTCACACAAATTTGCGGATAATGCCATCTGAATGAGGGGTATTTGTAAATATTTTTTTAATGAGTATTCAGTATGGTTATGGTTGTGGTTGAAATGATTTGATAAAAAAAACAACTAATAACCAACCTGGAATGGCTCAGTGTTTGTAATGCAAGAAATTGATGTTCATTTTAATTACATTACAAGAAATAGTTATTTTTTAATTGCCAACCATTTGTATTTTCTTTTACGCACACTGTATGATGCCTATGATTATTGAGACTAGAGACAAAGAAAGAATTTGTTGGGATTTTAGAACAAATATTGAATGTGTGTGCTTGTTAGAGAGATAGAGAGGAAGAAGAGGGGAGAGATAAAGATGTAAAAAATGAAAGATACGAAACATGGTGATTGCAAATAGGGTACAGATGAAGGAAGAGAGAGAGAGAGAGAGAAAAGGAAACAAACAAAAGGCCAAAAGTATGAGCATATGAATACAAATAATTAACAGATTAAAAAGCTAACAAAATCAAAGAATGACAGATAAAGAGGTTAAACTGTTTTTAAAAACATTTACAAAGCAGGATGGAAATGGGGAGATAAACAGAGGAGAAAATTAAGATTATAATATTTTTTTTTTCAAACAGGTAGCGGTTGTGAAAGAAAGAGAGAGAGAGAGCGAGTAAGAAAATGATTAAAATAAGTGAATACAGAATGGATGGAAAAAAGAATTAGGCATTGTTAATTATCTAGTCCATGATTTTCCAGATGAAAATATAACAGTATGAGTAAAAGTATAACAATATCAATATACACACGTAATTCAAATATAGTAAAATATAATAACCCAGTAATGCATACCCATGGCTCTTCCCAAGTTTGTCGATGTTCATTTGTCCGTAAACAAAATAAATGTAGATTCCTTGAATTGCAAAATGAAATAGAGAACTCAAAGATTTGAAATGGTGTAGGACACAAGCATTTTTTTTTTGGAGAATCCATTAAGCACTGTAAATCTGTAATGATAATATCATAAGCAAGAAACACCCCCCCCCCCCCGCACAAAAAAGAACATTCGAAGGAGAAACGGATTGAATACAGAGAGATGTAGACGACGAGAAATGATACATGTTTAGATGAAAAAAGATACAGCGAAGATACAGAAGAAAAAAAAAACAGGGCGGATCAAGAAAGCGATGTCAGGGTAATAATATCCAAACCCTTTGGAAGCGCATAGGGACGTTATATCATAATGTGATATCAGGGGCGGCGCTACAGGGGGGGGGGCAGAGGGGGCCACCGCCCCCCCTATGATTTTTCAAGTAGTGAAAAAAGGGGGAAAAAAGAAGAAAAAAGAAAAGGAAGAAGAAAAGGGAAGAAAGAAGAAAGCGGAGTATTAAAAAGAGAGGTCTTAAACATATAACTCTATATTACCCCTGTTATTTAATGGAGAAAAAATATGACCTCATCTTTAGGTCGTCTTGCCCCTCCTATCAAAATACCCTGGCGCCGCCCCTGTGTGATATGCGCTATACAAGAACAGTTTATTATTATTATTAATCATGATAGAGTAGAGAAAGAGAGTATCTACTGGACACGTTCCCCCTGAATCGAATGGCGAAAAGGGCGAAGGGGGGGGGGGTTGGGGGTGAAAAGAAGCAACAAAAAAAATAAAAAGGGGGAGGGGGCAAGAAGAGGTTATACTACCTCTCTCGCACCCTCCCCTCATTTGGTGACCTTGTTTTTGGCATGTCATCCACCTAGCGTGCCTAGTAGACCAGCGATCCCCCGACCCCAGATTCAAGGATGGATAGCGGACATTTTAAACAAGAGTCCAGTATTTTGATCATGATCAATTTCCCGTGCCATTAAAAAAAATCTCGAAAATTTACCTGTGTGAATATATATATATATGTATATATAATGTGAGAAATCAATTGAATTGAATAAGAGAAATAATTTGCGTAGCTAAATTCATTGTTCCTCCTTACTGACTTACTGATATATGTATATATATATATATATATATATATATATACATATATATATATATATATAGTGGCGGAAATTGGATGTTGGGGGGGGGGGGGGGTGGTTGTGTGTGAGAGATGGTGGGGTGTAGGTGTTGATTTGTGACATGAGGGGGCAGAGGTGTGTTGAGGTAGATCACAAGGGCGAACCTGGGTACCACTTCTTGTCCCATTCCCCCACTCTCATGTCTCCATTCTTACACCGTTCCCTCTTCATGCTCTTGGTAGCGAGCGGTCCATTAGCAACAGTGGGCCGGAGATGTGTGGATCGGAATCACATACGACTTTATATTACTCCACAATGAAGATACTGAGAGCCTGATTTACAGTGCAACTATACTGAAGCTTTAAAGCTTCCTTTTTATTATTGTGTATTGACTAATACTTTCATCTTTCTATATCGGGGACTATACCCGTACTAATACATAATTAAGACATATGGCAAACTTTATTAAACAATTGTCCTGAGCTTCATATAGTGCCTTTTTATGTTATATTCCCTAATCAGAAAGTTGCTATACAAACTTGGAGAACTGGGGTAAGCGCAGGCATCCAGTGTTTTGGACTATGTGACCCTTGACCCAAAACAGTATATAACTGTAAATTATCTTTACCTGACTACGGCCTAATTCGGATAATACCGCCGCCCCCACCTCCGCCCCGAAAGGGGGGTCGAGTGGGTGTTACCTAGTGCGATGCCTGGCTTTCTGTTTTTGACTTGGCTCAGTTCTCTTCTGGGAGCTCTCGCTCTGTCTGCATGCTTTTACCCCAATATCCTACCCTTTATATACTCTCGGAGCAAGCCCTTCCATACTCTGAAGCATGAAACCATCCCAGAGTTGTAAAAGAATTACTTCTACACAGATTAAGATTTCCTTTCCCCATAGAGAGCTGTACTAAGCAAGTTCAACTGATATCTTTTCTGTACACAACGGGGCTGGAAATAGCCCTGCCTGTGTAATTAAGCTTTGCCATCGTCAACAGTCTCCTTTGTCTTTAAGCTTCTTGGAGTATAATAACCTATTTAAGCCATTCTCTCTCTTATACGATATCCAATGAAAAAGTGCTGGGAATAGGGCTGAGTGGTATTGAAGGGGTTACTGACAGTATGCACAGGCTTCCGTTGTTAGAGATTTAGTAGTGAAATATAAAGTGGTTGTGTGATAACTCCTTGGTTCTTTCCCTTTTGGGTTCATGTCAACCATGGACATGGGTATGTAGACTGGAAGTCTGAGAATAAAGGGGTTAAACCAAAGAGAGTTTTAGCTGTCGCTTTGCTCTCGAAAGAGGGCTTCCTGCTTAAAGTGGCATTCCGTCACAATATATATATCATTGGCGCTAGATACCCCCCCCCCCATCCACACACACACACACACGCACACACGCGCGCACACACACACACACACACACTCTCTCTCTCTCCCTCTATCATTATTTTTAATATATGTACACAGTTTTTTCTCTTATGACGTATTCTGTATATCTGCTTATGACGCCAATATCTTACAAGACCGCTCATGAAAAATCACTTCCATACATGTTCAGTTCACTCAGAGAAAGTAAACTAGAAACACAAATGTTGAGAGAAATAGACGCAACACTCATTTTCCCATACTTGTGCTTTATTGATAGTGTGCCTTGCCGTCATACTTATGTCAATTTCGTTTGTTCCAAATACTGTATTCTGAATCATGTAATTAAGTCAAGCTATGAATTGTGAAAATTCATTTGTGATTGTGTTTATTAGAAAATACATTTGCAATTTTGTCCGAAATTTGAAACTGTATTTGAAATGTTGTTTATGTGAAAATTGATTTGTAATTTTGAATGAAATGTGAAACTTTATTTGCAATTTTGTTATGTGACTCTTTTTTTTTACCCTTCAATTAGGCAATTTTATTTTAGATCTATCTCTGAAAAACATGATTGATGCATGTACAAAAGAATAATGTATATTACAGCAAAATAAGTAATACATAATGATTGTCAACAGTTATAAGCGTTTTCTGAACAGCATAGTTGAACGTAATAGTATAGTGAAATTTACAACAAAAAAAGAGTATGCTTTAAACACACAACATACATGATGAATAATACCACCAAATAACAGCATAATGAATGAGAATGGTTTGGGAAGTGCAATAAAGATTATAGTAAACAATCAAAATTCTTTCAAAATTTTATCAATTTTTTAAAATAAAGTTTATCAGTTTTGTTTGCAAGTATGCTAACTTGCCTCTCATTTGCGTAACAATTCCTGATATTATTGCTTAAAGGGAAATCCAACCTTTATAGCAAGTTGCTTTGAAAGAAAGAGGAAAAATCAGAGAAACCGATTGGTGAAAGTTTGAACGAAATCAGACAAGCAATAAGAAAGTTATGAATTTTTGAAAGCTGTAATCACTATGCATATGGGAATTTCAAATTGGCCAAATAGGTAATGTCACTGTGATGTAGCTGTGGACAACTCCCCCATTCGCTCTAACACACAAAATGACTAAAATGTTCCTTTTTTTCAAAATGCATTACTCAGTAGGATCTTTTCATTCATGAGGACCTATAACAATAACAATATGCTATCTCATATACTAATACATAATTAAGACATATGGCAAACTTTATTAAACAATTGTCCTGAGCTTCATAGTGCCTTTTTATGTTATATTCCCTAATCAGAAAGTTGCTATACAAACTTGGAGAACTGGGGTAAGCGCAGGCATCCAGTGTTTTGGACTATGTGACCCTTGACCCAAAACAGTATATAACTGTAAATTATCTTTACCTGACTACGGCCTAATTCGGATAATACCGCCGCCCCCACCTCAACCCCGAAAGGGGGGTCGAGTGGGTGTTACCTAGTGCGATGCCTGGCTTTCTGTTTTTGACTTGGCTCAGTTCTCTTCTGGGAGCTCTCGCTCTGTCTGCATGCTTTTACCCCAATATCCTACCCTTTATATACTCTCGGAGCAAGCCCTTCCATACTCTGAAGCATGAAACCATCCCAGAGTTGTAAAAGAATTACTTCTACACAGATTAAGATTTCCTTTCCCCATAGAGAGCTGTACTAAGCAAGTTCAACTGATATCTTTTCTGTACACAACGGGGCTGGAAATAGCCCTGCCTGTGTAATTAAGCTTTGCCATCGTCAACAGTCTCCTTTGTCTTTAAGCTTCTTGGAGTATAATAACCTATTTAAGCCATTCTCTCTCTTATACGATATCCAATGAAAAAGTGCTGGGAATAGGGCTGAGTGGTATTGAAGGGGTTACTGACAGTATGCACAGGCTTCCGTTGTTAGAGATTTAGTAGTGAAATATAAAGTGGTTGTTTAAAGGGATACTTTGGTAGGCCTGCATGGGCAATTTCCGATGAGAGAGGAAAATATACTCGGAGCTTCGTGTCACTTCGATACAAGGACTTCCATCGCACGTGCTAAAACATATGATTCATATTGGACCACCTCTGAGATAAGACTGGGCTTGTGTTTTAAATTTCGCGCGGTGGGAAAGTAATCAAACATATGGAAAAGTAATTACAGAGCCAGCTCTCTGGTAGAGCCTGGGATTAGTTACGTAATCGTGGCGACAACGAGTCGCGGCAGGGCAGTGCAGAAGCGATGGCTAGACTAATCAACCAGAAGTTAACCGTGTTTTGTATTTGGAAATATTTCAGCATTACACTAAACTTGTTTGGGGGAACGAGGTTACAACCAGTTACAAGACTAAGAGCCCGGGACTGGTTAAACCCGAAGTATTCGCCGAGCTCCAGTTCGGTCAACTTCGTGCCGTCCGATCATTTATGACCTTAGTCCGACGGCCTCGCACAACGGGCGTGCTATGTGTACAAGTAAACGAGCCTTTTGCAAATTCCGCACGATTTCATTTCCCCATGAGTTCTCATTAGACTGCCCCTTTAAGTTTCTTTCCCTTTTGGGTTCATGTCAACCATGGACATGGGTATGTAGACTGGAAGTCTGAGAATAAAGGGGTTAAACCAAAGAGAGTTTTAGCTGTCGCTTTGCTCTCGAAAGAGGGCTTCCTGCTTAAAGTGGCATTCCGTCACAATATATATATCATTGGCGCTAGATACCCCCCCCCCCCATCCACACACACACACACACGCACACACGCGCGCACACACACACACACACACTCTCTCTCTCTCTCCCTCTATCATTATTTTTAATATATGTACACAGTTTTTTCTCTTATGACGTATTCTGTATATCTGCTTATGACGCCAATATCTTACAAGACCGCTCATGAAAAATCACTTCCATACATGTTCAGTTCACTCAGAGAAAGTAAACTAGAAACACAAATGTTGAGAGAAATAGACGCAACACTCATTTTCCCATACTTGTGCTTTATTGATAGTGTGCCTTGCCGTCATACTTATGTCAATTTCGTTTGTTCCAAATACTGTATTCTGAATCATGTAATTAAGTCAAGCTATGAATTGTGAAAATTCATTTGTGATTGTGTTTATTAGAAAATACATTTGCAATTTTGTCCGAAATTTGAAACTGTATTTGAAATGTTGTTTATGTGAAAATTGATTTGTAATTTTGAATGAAATGTGAAACTTTATTTGCAATTTTGTTATATGACTCTTTTTTTTTTACCCTTCGATTAGGCAATTTTATTTTAGATCTATCTCTGAAAAACATAATTGATGCATGTACAAAAGAATAATGTATATTACAGCAAAATAAGTAATACATAATGATTGTCAACAGTTATAAGCGTTTTCTGAACAGCATAGTTGAACGTAATAGTATAGTGAAATTTACAACAAAAAAAGAGTATGCTTTAAACACACAACATACATGATGAATAATACCACCAAATAACAGCATAATGAATGAGAATGGTTTGGGAAGTGCAATAAAGATTATAATAAACAATCAAAATTCTTTCAAAATTTATCAATTTTTTAAAATAAAGTTTATCAGTTTTGTTAGCAAGTATGCTAACTTGCCTCTCATTTGCGTAACAATTCCTGATATTATTGCTTAAAGGGAAATCCAACCTTTATAGCAAGTTGCTTTGAAAGAAAGAGGAAAAATCAGAGAAACCGATTGGTGAAAGTTTGAACGAAATCAGACAAGCAATAAGAAAGTTATGAATTTTTGAAAGCTGTAATCACTATGCATATGGGAATTTCAAATTGGCCAAATAGGTAATGTCACTGTGATGTAGCTGTGGACAACTCCCCCATTCGCTCTAACACACAAAATGACTAAAATGTTCCTTTTTTTCAAAATGCATTACTCAGTAGGATCTTTTCATTCATGAGGACCTATAACAATATGCTATCTCCAATATATTTTAAGTACTGCCCCGAGGGTAAAAGCACCTCGAAGAAAACCGCAAATTAATGATATTTTTATGTACGACAAATGGAAGAGTTGTCCACAAAAATGTCACAATTGACTCACCAAATTGCCAATTTGAGATTCGCATAGATGTAGTGATCTCATTTTTCAAACATCCATAACTTTCTTAGTCCTTGTCCGATTTCTTTCAAACTTTCACCATCCTGTTTTTCTTATTTTTCTGCTTTCACACAAATCATCTTATTATCAAGGTTGGATTGCCCTTTAATTGTCTGGAAAGCCGGTACGGTTTTTTTTTTGTTGTTATACGAGCAAAATGTAATTGTTGTTTCGTCCAAATTATTACACAGTTTAAAGCATCATTTCATTTTTCTATGAAACTTTAAAAAAAACATGTATAAATGATAACTCTATCCTACCACGTGTTACATTATGTAACCGGTCGGTCAAACGACTCCAAATCAATTAAAAGAGTTTTAAAATGCACCATATCTTCTTCTTCTCTTCCACAAAAAAATTCCATGAAAAATTATTTGTAATTTTGTATGAAATTTGAAATTCTTTTTGCAATCACATTATGAAACATGACGTATAACTTATATAAGATGTGAAGCCTTACTTGCTGATCTGTTTATGAGAAATTTTACTTTAGAAGAAAGATCCCTCAAAAACTTTGGGTAATGGATAGTAAATTCAACTTTTTAACAATGAATAATTTACAATTCCACTACATTTGTCAAACTGACGATGTAGTAAATATCTCGTATTATAGGCCTATGAGTGCCCATACCTATACACTTTACTATATCGTCCATTTGAAAAATTACTCCTTGAAATAATACCATTTTATGGTGTGTAACTATAAAAACTTTACCTACAAATCGGTTTCTCCACCATGAAAAGTATCGCTGATACTCAACTAAAGATTTAATTTCTAGCTAAGTACAATCATACAACAGATTTGAAAAAAATACGTCATACTTGCGAAACGTATACTAAATTATTTCAATTCCATAATATCAGAAGAAACGTATTCTCATGAAAACTCATGGAATTGTGAAAGTCATGTAAGTATTTCGGGAAATTTGACAATCTGGTGCATTTGACTTTTCAAACAAGCAACAGATACACTTCTTTGAAAAAACATCATAATTTGTAAGTGACCATTGAAGACGAAATCAAAGGGTTAGTCTGTATGGAAACACATTCTTTTGAAATTCCAATGGATTCTTCTTATGATCTTCTTCTTCTTCTTCTTCTTCTTCTTCTTCTTCTTCTTCTTCTTCTTCTTCTTCTTTCTTCTTCTTCTTCTTCTTCTTCTTCTTCTTCTTCTTCTTCTTCTTCTTCTTCCTCCTCCTCCTCCTCCTCCTCCTCTTCTTCTTCTTTTTCTTCTTCTTCTTCTTCTTCTTCTTCTTCTTCTTCTTCTTCTTCTTCTTCTTCTTCTTCTTCTTTTTCTTCTTCTTCTTCTTCTTCTTCCTCCTCCTCCTCTTCTTCGCTGTATACAGGCCACTGTCAGGTGTATTCTCGGACCTTGTGCTGTGCAGGCGTACAGAGTGACTCAATAAAAAGGGCCTACAAAAGAGACCTATGTGCGGCTAAAAAGACATCCGTTGTTTTACAGAGCTGAATTACCTTAATTAAATTATAATATGTATATATCTGCAAACTTTTTAGATCACGATGATAATTTTCTTTTCAATAATATTATGTTCTTCATCTACAGAATTCTGTAATGGATTTTAATACAAAAAAAAAAATATACATTTTTCTGTTGGTAATTCTTAAGTAGGAAAAACATCAAATTTATATTAATATATAACATACCGATGTGCGCTTTAAGCTATATACTTTTAGATATCTAACGGTACTGAAAACCCAAAACATAATTCTCTTGCTTTCTCTCAAATAGCAGAACAAAATATTCGATTCAGTATATATTTATTTCCAATTCATTGGAAGCAAACAAATAGAACAAGTTAAAAACATGCAAATAAATCAATAACATAGGCAACAAACAAAATAATGATGAAAATACTTTTGGTACAACGTACGTCATGACAATAATGATAAGCTGAAGAAAATGAACGGAAATTGGGCATGAACTGGAAAAGCCAAGAGGAAGGCCTGTTAAATCGCACACATCAAAACATCAGGATCATTAATGTAAACAATTACAGTAAGAATATGGCAAGTACCGACTAATGAAAATATAGATAAAACTCAAAACTTAAAACATAAACACTTTAAGAAAATCAGAACAAAAGGGGAAAAAAAATAAAAAAACAAGAAAAACTGATTGTTTCTAAGTAACAAATAATTGATTAGTATAGACACTTTTTATATTTTCTTTTGAATGTATTATTACATTCTATATTTGCAAGTCCAAATCATTCCATAAAGTGGGACCGGGGTCTCGAATTAAATGTCTTGATGTATCATCTGAGAAGGTCCACCTGTGAAGTTGATGAAACAATCTCGTATAGTGGCTGTGAATTTTAGAATCAATTGAAAACATATTCATTACAGCCTAAATACAGCCTAAATACAGCCTAAATACAGCCTAAATACAGCCTAAATAAGCAATAAGTAAACTAAATGATCGTACTTTCATCCTGAACTTAATATGCTTGGCTTAATCATTATTATTTATATGAGAAAAGGCAAAAGACAAACTATGATACAAACATAAATTTCTAAAAGAACGAAATGACACCACACAATATATGCACACATAATGAACTACGTGCAGAATGTACAGGGCAATAAGTGCGCCACGATGAACATTTAACATTTTACATTTTACTAGATCACATGATTTTGATATTTTACTACATTACATTTTCATCTCCTCTGTTTTCTTTGAATTAATATGACTGCTTCGTACAATAATTATAAGAGTACCCACAATTACTACTTATAATGGCTCATGGCTCATATTTTCGAAAGCGACCTGAGTTAAACCCGTCTCATTACTTAGATTTATTGAAAGCAAAGTATCTAAGCTTCCGTTGCTTCTTATAAATTAATGTAAATATGTAACAAAGTGAAGAAACAGAATTGATTTCGGCATTTAAATGAACAAATCAGTTTCGTAGAAAGGATGTTTTTGTATTGTCAGTTACTTGCAGAATTATGGTGATTAGTACAGGATGTAGACGTTGACATTTGGCACTCCGTAAATTGGAATTCATAAACTTACTTTTAGGCGGGGTATACACTTGACCAAAAGATAGGCAGCTTTCGAGAATAGGGGCCAATTAATGTGATGTCATCATTCTGGTACTCCGTATGGCATAGCTCACGCTGTCTGCGACCCTTTGCGACTTGGCCGGTACACTTGATGATGTAATGGCCAGAAGAACTCACAGAAGCACCACAACCACTACTACGCCCACCACAATGCCTGTGAAGGCTCTAGTTGACATGCCACTCCCCTCGGTTCCTAGGCCTGGATAGAGAGAAGTAAAAACAAAAACAAAAAACACCGAATTTTGAATACTCTTTGGATTCGGGTCGAATTTTCAAATAGGCAAGGCAAAGATGGCCATTTTCTTTTATCTCTTCTTTTCTACCATATTTTGCATAGTCTAACCTTAAAATCCAGATCGAGGCCCCAAAACAATTCAAAGTCAAAGACACATTAGAAGGCATGGTTATCATTGTATAACCGGTTTGGTCTTCCAAACTTAATCTTTACTTTAACCCCATCTTAATGAGAACTAATAATCACATACAACCAAATAGGTGCTGTATTACCAATCATGGTTTCTAGGGCCGCTGGGCAGTATAATTTAAGGATAGGGGTACATGGTTTTCTTCGCCCATTGCGGAGGTATCAGACATGATGACTACACCCTTTTTCAAAGTGGGTAATATGTATCCATGATTACTGCTATGCATCACAATTGGAAAGCTTAACGAAATATACACATACATTTCAAAAGTATTTGTATTCTGTTTGATTTCAAAAGGAAATTTAACGATGAAAAAAAATCTTACGCCAGCGGGCAAGAGTGGATTCTAATAGATGTACAGTAATTGTTTATCTAGGATCGCATATTCAAAGGAAATTTGTTGCACTTTTTACGAGAAAATTTCTCGGCGTAAATCGTATCACACACACAAATAGTACTCTTCGATCAATACGATAACAAATCTTATCAAACAATATTAAAAAAAAACAAGTAAATATATATCTATAAAGAGAGAGAGAGAGAGAGGGGGGGGGGGCTTACTTGTGAAAGCAATCTCAACTGCATTGCAAAGAGGGTTAATTCCTCGGAATCCCGTGTAATTGTAGATCATGTCATCAGTAATCTTGAATACGCCATCAGGGCTGCCAATGCTAATGATTGGTTCAATGACGTCATCAACTAGGTCAGTGGCAAGCATCGAACATCTGGCAGCTTTTCTCGGGATTTCGAACACGCTGGAAATCAAACTCGTTGCGAATGATCTCCTCGCTTCACCATCATCACCTGTTATAAGACGGAGGAGTTGGAGAATTAAAAATAATACAAGACAAAACAAAACTTTTGACTTAAGTTTGATAACAATTACCCTTCAATCTTTTAAGGGTTGCTAAGAACATTCATATCCAGTCACGCAATAACGATTTAGATTGTTTGAGTTCTTTTAGCAGTAATACCTTGAATTCAAACTATATCTGCATACAACATCAAGAATTCATGAGTTACTGAAAACCTACACTGGAAATTAGGTCTTATTATGTTTTTGATCGTAGGCCTACCTTGTATCATTTATTCTGTTTCTCTACCAATCACCGCTGCACACGAGGTGCCATTTTGCTTGCGTTAATACCTCCGCCAATAAAGAATATGAAGGCAGTTAGCCCATACGTCAGTCATTCAACGCCATGTTTGTAAAATTTGTCATTTTCCAATAAAGTTGTGTATCCTGTCACCCTCACTTGACGCCAAAATCCGCGTGAAAGACCGAGCAGGTTGCTGACACTGTCCTGCGTCAGATAAAGGACGAATCATGTACAACGAGCATGAAGTTTTCAGCCAAGAAATTAAAAGAAAACATATTCCGGGTGCTGCTTGTTTCTCCCGGTGTGTTACTATGTTGTACGAATTTGATTACGTATATTCTGGGTAGGGGTGACCCTCGCATTATTAAAATGAAACCGTTACCTCGGACGGAGAGGACAGCGTCACAGAGTTCTTCTCTGCTGTTATACCCGACGGCTTGAGACTCAATACGAGCAGCATCCTGAATGATAGGATAGATGGGAGAGGTTGAGTTTATTCCTATGGTCTGGAGAAAACCATCCCAGTCTTGGCACACGGGTATTGCTCTCTCATGAGCGAGCAATGCACTCAGGAGTTCAGTCCCAAATTGAGAGATGAGATCTTGAAGTGACGGCCTCAGGAAATTGTCCTTGACGTTGATGCAGATTGTATTGATTGTAGATAGATCGTTGATGATCATGTTGATGTCGATTCCATAGAGTTCTCTGGTGATGTTGGTCAGGATTCCAGTGATGTCCAGGCCATCTTCCATCGATCCAGGATATTCCATGGATAAACCTGCTTGTCTGCGATATCTGATATCACTCGTGCGATCGTCTCCAGACATCATGCCACTGATCATACCGATTATGTTGTTACAGAATCCTGTTGCATTTAAAGCATCTAGATCATCGGCCGCTTCGATTACCTGATCACAGATAGGACCCCAATACAGACTTGTACTGTTCACATCTGGTATTATCGAACCTAGATAAGGTAAGACATCGGTGCAAGTATAGGCCAGTGAATCAATGACACGCTCCTGCTGCCATATACCACCAGCAGCGTTGATCAAGTATGATAACGTGAGACCAGGAATGATCTCTCCTGGGTTCTGGAATGGCTCAATGGGTTCTTGGCCTGGTAGTGCAGAATCCTGTCCGGATACGATGGCAATCAAGAAAGTGGTTGCAAGAATGACGGGGAACGTCTTCATGGTAGACAGGCGCTTTGGTCGTGATAGGCTAAACTGTTCCGGTATAATACTTGGTGATCTATGACGAAATGACCTTCTTGGTTTCTGTATAAATGGAATAAAAAGAAAGCAGAGAGGACACAGCAGTAATTATTCAAACACTGTCGTTTGCTAGACTGCTACCATATTTTTAAAAGTAAAAATTCGACTGAACAAGTTAAATCCTTTATGTATCTTGATATTTTAATAGATCAAAATCTAGATTCGTATATTTATTAAACAATTTATAGATTATGATATTTCAGTTTGGAGAAATTGTATTGGAGTACGAGCACGCTCACAACTCACGACTACAACAGAGAGCTGCCCGTTATGTCACTGGTAACTGGACAAAATGGCGTCTAAAATGTCACGCTTGACCGATTTTAAAAATCCGGCTTTGAGATTCTCTTCATTTTGCCTCAAAGAATGTGCCTGCAAAATTTCAAGAAAAATAAAGATCGTTCAGGGGGCCAAGGTTGGGAAACCGATTTGCCCCATAGACAAGACGTGCAATGCATAGGCGGAAACTGTGCAGGATCCGAATTATGACCTGACTTAAATCGCGATTTACTGACAATTTTCTGTGAGACCATACCGTGTTTCGTATCCCTAAGAAGGGAATTTCATTGTGGTCATTTTGAGCCGACTGCCATTAGGGCGCCATTTAGAATAAGCATATTATTCAATATGCTTTAATGCAGGGTAAATTAAAGTTTTTCCGCAATAACTTTGTGATAACATCATCCGTTTTTATTAAATTCGGCTGACAGTCGTCAAATACATATATTATACACATACCCACCAAATTTCAAAGACGTAGGTTAAACGTTCGCAAATTTAGAGCAAGTTGATGTTATTTCGGCGATTCCGTAAATATCGTGATTTTGACGGGCAATTTTCGCAAAGTTGGTCAGTGATAAGGCATATATTTATTTTATTTGGCTGAAAAGGGTATATCATGAAGTATCTAAATCCAAAAAAGGGTACGGGTTTACCCAGGCACGAAGGATATACGGCCACAAGAAGACAGCCATTTTTGAAACTTTGGATGGCGGTATTTAAATTTTGCGGGATTATTGAAGCGTGAAATTCAGCAGGGATGTGGGCGATGACAAGATGAACCCACAGTGTAAATTTGAGACAAAAATAAATTGATATGAGGAAGTTATGGCAAATTTTTCATTTTCGGGAGTGAATATATTAAGAAATTTAGCGTTTTTCAACATGGCCGATTTCGGACTTAAATTTAGAGAATGAAGATGGAATTTTTGGTATAATATTTTTATTGTAATGTAAAGAGCAACTCTTGTACTATCTAGAGGAATTTGTGAGAATTCTGTAGGATGTAGGATAGTGGAGATAAGCAAGGAGAACGAAAGGCATGAAAATAGGATGAAAATGGCATGAAAATGGACAAAATGGCGCCTGGATGGTCATGCATGAGTGATTTCGAAAAATGAAAAGTTCAGTGACCAAGATGAAATGGCAAGAAACATGGATATGAAATTTGAAAGGAAATGGATATCAGGAAAGTACCTAAAGAGTGATCACAAGCATTACGTGCAAAACAAATAGGAATTTGGTGGAAGAAGAATAATAAGAATGCAGAACGTGAACGAAAACAAGGCAATGTCGTAGGACGACATTGCAAAAACGGGACGGAGCCTGCAGTGATCGAGTAGACACCGGCCGTATTCCTGGCGAAAATTCCTTTTTGAGCTTGTAGAGGAATCGGGCGGGCTCCGTTTGGATTCCATTACAAAGTCATTGCAAATGACCTGGCTGTGGTCTGTCATGTGAAATGGAGAAGATGATGGAACCACGATAGAATGCGATCCTAATTCATAACCATGAATTCAAGTTTCGAGACCATGCAAATTTTCGTCCATACACGATCATTTCACAATGTTTACATTAATATAAAGCTTTTCGTATTCTTGAGCGAAAGAAAGCAAAGACCTGCAATAATAGTTCAAGAGGGAAACTAGATGCTTGCATTGTGCAAGACGCCTGTGTCAATGGTGTCCGTAAAAAAAAAAAAAAAGTATTCAGTACTAGTAGAGTTCCAGACTAAGTCTTTATTTCCACGGCCATCATTAACAATACAATCATCAGGCCATGCGTGTGAACCGACATAGACCTGTTCAGTTTAGGTGCCGTTTTTATGCTAATGTCTAAATGGGGGGGGGGGGGGGGGGGGGGGGGGGGCTTCAAGCATGCCTAACAAAAGCACTAACATCTCAACGCACCTGAATCATTGCACAACCCACTGAATCATCTTTTTGGAAGCCCCCCAGTTATGGCGGACATAAACTACAGTTTTCTGAAACTGGATTTTGCTATAGATACTTCATTGACGTAAAGCACTTGACCTCTTGACCTTTATACTCGAATCATGGGAGATACAAATATACAGTTTCCTTCGGTATGTCCGATATTAAAAAGCCTATGTTATCCAGTTCTCTGCATCATTTAATAGACTGGTTCTGTAATGTATTCAAATTTATGCACATTTCTTCTCTGAGCACCTAGTGACGAGCTATTCCATTAAAGGGCAATCCAACCTTGGTAATAAGATGATTTGTGTGAAAGCAGAAAAATGGGAAAAAATACGATGGTGAAAGTTTGAAAGAAATCGCACAAGGAATAAGAAAGTTATGGATGTTTGAAAAATGAGATCACTACATCTATGTGAATCTCAAATTGGCAATTTGGTGAGTCGATTGTTACATAGTTGTGGACAACTCTCCCATTTGTCATAGTATTACACAAAAATATCATTAATTTGCGGTTTTCTCCGAAGTGCCTTTACCCTCAGGGCAGTACTCAAAATATATTGGAGATATCATATTGTTATAGGTCCTCATGAAAGAAAAAGATTCTACTGAGTAATTAATACATTTTTTGGGGAAAAAATGACATTTTAGTCATTTTGTGTGTTGGAGCAAATGGGGGAGTTGTCCACAACTACATCACAGTGACATTACCTATTCGGCCAATTTGAAATTCCCAAAATATTATGTATAGTGATTACAACTTTCAAATATTCATTACTTTCTTATTGCTTGTCCGATTTCGTTCAAACTATCACCAATCTACTTCTCTGATTTTTCCTCTTTCTTTCAGAGCAATTTGACATTAAGGTTGGATTTCCCTTTAACCTGCTTTTTATAAATGAGCCTCAATGCTTGGAATCCACTTTGCATACATTACTTGTTGCTATGTCCGGCTACCTTCGAAAAAGCTTTCAGGTTGTCAAGAACAACCTTTGTTTAAAAGGTATGTATAAAATTTGAATACATTACCGAACCGGTCTATTCGGTGACAATGTACATTCGCAGATATTCTGCGATCCGAACATCCGGGAACTTACGTCGTGATTCGGCCGCTGGGTGAAAACAATAGCTTAATTGGCAACGCATAGCAACGCATTGACTTTGCACGCACTTTGACTTTGTGACAACAATTATTTTTTCTTTTCTCCATCAAAATGCCGAAAATTATCTGTGCCATAGGTTGTCACAACCACAATATGATGCAGGAATTATCTCTTCATCATTTTATATTTTTGCTGATCGCGTTAAATACTGCAGAAGATGGGAAAAATGGGTAAACGCAATCGAAATCGGCAGGAAAAATCCAGATAACAACAAACGCTGGGAACCGACGAAATTATGTTCGGATCATTTGTTCGGATCATTTCATAATAGGTACATATCTTGCTGATATTTAGCTTCAGTCTTGTATATAAATATGTATACATATATTTACCAGTAGATCTATATAGATTTCAAAGGCTGAAAAGGCGACATGGGAACCAAAAACAAAAACTCGTTCCTGGGGGGACCACTCAACTATATTGCTGTACACGAGCGCGACCACAGGTTTTCCAAACACCCCCTAAAGGCGTTTTATCCATTCGAGTATTTTCGCGTGCTTTCTTGAAATTTTACCCCGGACAAAACTCGTCGCACAAAATCCAGACAAGTATTCGGGAAAAGATACCCTAAACGCGTATGACAAACTCAAACATACCCTTTTTTCCGAATTTTGGCCTTTTTGACATCCTAAACGCGTAAAGCGCGTGACGCGCCGTAACCGGCGAAAACTACCCTTTTCACGTTTTTGTTTTGTTTTGTTTTGTTTTTTGTTTTTTTGTCGCGCTTGTGTACAGCAATATTAGTTGAGTGCCCACCCCCCCCCCCCCCCGGGAACTCGCTCATGCAGCTGTTCACAGTAATTTGCATAATTAATGAATTTCAAAATTCTGTGTAGAAGTTTGGAAGCCCCCGCCCAGCCCTATCAGATAAAACAATCGGAATCAAAATCCGATATGAAATAGAGGAGAAGTAGCATTTTTCGTCAATTCGTAACGTTACGGTATGGGACTTTGTACAGTCCCACCTATTCAGTTTTGTGAAAGTTTTTTTTTAAACTCCTACACGTATGAGGTTATCCTGCCAGGAGTGAATTTCCAATGATGTTCGCTGTGCAAGAGTCGTTCTATGTGCATTTAAACAAAATGCAATGGATTTACTGCACGCAAATGTTACATGTGGGACCGAAGTCAACTAAGTGCGACGCTCAAGCAGTGTGGCCAGCGAAAAAAATACTATTCTGCTTGGGAGCATCGAAAATTCTGCTAAATCAAAAATTTTACTGCTAAATCAAAATTTAACTCAAAAATTCTCTGACAAGCATTTTTGGGGTGTATTTTTACTCGAAAATTCTATGACAAGCAAAAAAAAAAAAAAAAAAAGAAAAAAAAAAGGTTATCAGCATTTTTAGGGTGTATTTTTACCGGAAAATTCTCTGACAAGCAAAAAAAACCAAAACACCAGAATTATGCTAAAATTATGCTAAATTTTGTCAAATTATGCCTAGCATAATGCCAGATGCTAAAGCGGTCAAAATTCTGCCAGAAAGCAGAATTCTGCCAACTCTGGCAACCTTGCGCTCAAGCACGCGGACCGTGCTTTCACCCACTGAGACGTTACTAAGGTCGTAGTTAGGGAAGTGACGTCACGTCGGACCGCATAATACATGTACCTGTTCATCAACAACACGCAAAATATTTAGACCAATAATTGGCTCAATTGCTTTCTGTATGTCATAATATGTCTGTCATCGACGATATTGTGGAAGTAGATGTATTTCACAGGATGCGACAAGATTTAGAATTTTCCCAAGGTTTTTGCATTTTTTAAAGCAAATGATTAACATGTTCAACAAAAGTAAGGTGGTAATCAAATTTGGCGTAAATGGTATCATAACATCTTTTTGCATCAAAATTGAAGAAACCACTTTCTTTATCTGATATGTTTGAAAGAACAATACTCCGGGGGAGCGTTTCATCAAGTGTCTTGTCAGTGATTTTTACCGACAACTGTTATAAGCTACTGAAATCCTTGCATCTGATTAGCTGAGAGCAAATTTATGGATAAAAAAATCGCTGACAAAACACTTGATGAACGCTCCCCCCGGGACAGGTACTTTTGATGGTCTTTCTTAATATGTATGGAGAGTCTTTATCTGTTCTCTCACATTTATCTAATGTCTAGAGTTTAAGTTCGTAAGATGCTATTTCCCATTGTAAATGGCGATTGACCTCATATTGCTTGCCGACCTTCTACAGTAAAGTTATTTCTTTGCCAGTTACCTTGCAGAAAAGCTCCTAGGCCAGGAGCCTGCCTCGAAATAGTCACCCCATTTTACCCATAAGATTTGACCCCTTGAAGTTACTTAGACTATCTAAGTCATTAACAGAAAGGTTGTAAGCCTGACCGTAGCCGTCGGGTTTAGCCCCCAGAGCCCCCGAAAGAGGCCCCGCAGTCGGGTCTATTTCACCCCATCTACCCAATGCACCAAACTTTGTCAGTAGGAAGCAGTATGACTGGACATTACAAAACACAAACATTTTTTTTTGCACGAAAAAAATACTACAAGTGCTCTAGTGAAGGAGTCTATTAAGTCATCAACGCACACTTACGATCGCCCTCCGCATACCTATAGCAGCATTGTGTAAATTTAGATATAGCAGTCATCACCTACGCTGTGTAAGAGCACGATATGAGGGCATCCCTGGACTTAATAGATTATGTATATAATCTTTGTAATGTAGGTAGTATTGGTGATGAATTTCACTGCTTATTTGAGTGCGCTGACTTCAAAGAAGATAGAGAGAAATATATTCTACCTCAGTATAGAAACCGCCCAAACACATTGAAAATGTGTACTCTATTAAATACCAAAGATGTAAAAACTCTGCCAAAACTTGCCAAGTTTGTTAGAATAATCATGTTAAAGTTTGGTAGATCATAAGTAATAACGGCACGTGTTAACTCAAATTATGATTCACATGTATTATGTAAACTATGATCTCATAGTTGTTTTTGTTGTTGTTGTTTTTTTACAAATGCCTTTATTGCCATCTTATCTAAGCATGTTATTTATAAGTTATAATACTATGTACTATATGTATTTTTCGCATACTCCAAAAGGGGTCGATAGAAATAAAGTTCAAGTTCAAGTTCAAGTTCAAGCATGCTCTCATGCATGCACTATACGTTCATAGAGTTACTCACGTAGAACAGTGTGTATATGTAACTATACTCTATGCACTACACATAGTGTACACGACTCACACCCAGCCTGGGAAGCTGATAGAAAGGGGAAACAATGAAATACATAAAGAAAGGGAAGAGGATAGCTGGAAGGAAAAACAAAGAAATACATAAGGAAAGAGATAATATCTGCATGGATTTTAATTTGGATCTAGTTCCAAGCACCTTGTTTATTATTTTCCATGTCATTTTCATGTTTCCGACAGCAAAGTCAAACTTCGTTTTAAAATACTTATTTTTTGCCTTTTAAATTTTCTCAGTTACCCTATTTCTACATTCTTTATATAGTTTTTACATCAAATCGATAATCTGTTTAAATTTTTTTTATACAACAAACATTTCTTCTTACACAGTTTAGATAAATAATTATTAAACCATGGTTTATTTCTACGCTTCTTATTAATATGACATATTTTCTCAGGGAAACATTCATTATAATAATAGAGAAATGTATTTACAAAATCATGATATGCCTCATAACAATTTTCACTCTTTAAATTCCAAGAAATACTATTAATTTTATTTAAAAGTTTTCTTTATTAGTTTCTCTTTTTTTTTTTTAAAACGATTGTGGGTTTTGTTTTACTTTAAAATGAAGATTAGATAAAGAATAAACAGGAAAATGGTCACTCACATCTGCCAACATAAAACCTGAAAATGGTGTCATCTATATCATTGGTAAATATATTATCCAATAAAGTTGCAGAATTATTTGTTACACGTGTTGGGGTGTGAATTAATGGGTACTTGGAGTTTACCATAAAAATATCCAAGAAAGCATTAATATATTAACATTACAATACTGATAATACGTTCAAGATTATCTAAAAACATTTCCACAGACTGGTTCGATGGTCGATAAATAACACCAACAATTACATTTTTATTATCATTACTTATTTCTATAAACAAAGATTCCAAGAATGAAGTATTTACGTCTAAATCAGTTCTGGGTTTAAAATCCAAATCATTTCTAATATACAAACCAACTCCACCACCTCTTTGGTGTTCCCTTTCATGAACAAGAAGTGTGTAATTATCAATATTATACAAAGAGTTATTACAATGCAACCATGTTTCAGTAATTCCTATTGTACAAAATTGCATTTGCGGAGGTGAAAGTACAGACAATAAGTTATCATAATTTGCATTCAAACTCCTGCAATTAAAATGTATGGTAGGAAAATTGGATTTTTGCAAACTTCCATTTGAATAAAGCTCTCACTGATAATCATTGGATTCTTGCGGTGTAACATATGAAAAACTATGCTCACGAAAATCGGTATTGACATTGGGTGGTAAAAAAAGCTACACACATTGTAGATACATTTCCCAAAGAACGCAACAAATTCTCATATTTTTCTCTATTTTGCATTTTGAAAACAACACATACACATCAACACACACATACGCTACAGAAGCTGACAATCTGCTTATCGTGTCTCTTCACAATTCTTCTATCTGAGTATGCACAATATTCATTAATAGTGTTGGCAAATGCATATTTTGTATTCAAAAGGTTAATTGTCGTTTTTCCAAACGTTCATAATTCCGAAGGTTCGTTTTTTCGGAAGGTTCGAATTTCCGAAGGTCCGTTACTCCGACGGTTCGTAATTCCGAAAATGAAATTAAAAACGTTGTACAAAAGAGCGGAAGACGAAGACGTAGACATTTTTTGTTTTTTTTGTGAATGTATGAAAAATGTCATGAAATGTTATTAATATTTGAACCATTATCTCTGAATAATATTCGAAACTCTAACAACAGATATGTGACTTCGGACATTTTACATGAATTAATGTAAGCATGGTAAGTAGCTTTTTCCAAAATGGGAATCTGTGACCCTTTTAACAGAATTAAATAATAATAATAATAATAATAATAATAATAATGATAATGATAATAATAACAATAATAATAATAATAATAATAATAATAACAATAATTAAACATTTTTGTATTGCGCATAACACATAGACAAATTTGCATGTCTTTATACAAGAAAAGAAAAAGAAAAAATGCACTGGGTTCATGTTTCTGACTATTCATAAGTGGTGAAAAATAATCAATGGTAATTTTCCATATTGTATCCAGGTACTTGTGAAAGAAACTTCCCATGCTGAAACCAAAACTTCTTCAGATTTTCTGAAGGCGATTATTAATTGAAAAAAGATAATGGAGTGCGTTAATTGTCCGTTATGAAATAGATACCATGTGACCAGTGGTGTAATTAGCCAAAAATTTTGAGGGGGCTGCGCCAGTAAGAATAAATTAAAGTATTTTCTAAAGCGCCAGGAACGCAATATATACTTTACTCGTATATAAAACCTTTGAAGGGGGGAGGGTACATCCCCGCTGGGAAAATCGCTCGCTGAGCGACTTTCTGAAATGGCTAAAAACGTCGTGCACGACGTGGCAGCGTGCACGGTGCCATAGGGTTTGCATTAGAGCGATTTTTCAGAAAGTCGTTCACGTCGTGCACGTGCTGTCGTGTTCGGTGTGAATCGGCTGGCGTAGCCAGGGGGGGGCACAAGGGGGCCATGGCCCCCCCTGTTGATCGGAGAGCAAAAAAAAAAAAAAAAAAAAAAAAAAAAAAAACAACTAATTTCCTTTTCACATGCTGGTCTTACTAGGACTTACCCTACCCCTACCTTACAATCGAAATAAGGAAAAATAAAATGGAAATATTACCAAAAAAGTAAACAAAATAAACACTGCTTTCATTTCCAGCAAAAACTGTTCCTTTCCAAATCATAACCCCGAAACTTTGTTAACAACATTGACTAAGTAGATTGGTAACAGAACATTTATATTTCTTTTAGTTTGTCGAGAGTTGAAAGAAATTGTACTCAGAATGATGAAGAGGCGTATCAGTTATTCTTGCCGAATATAAACCTCTCTTTGTGAATGGGTATATGTCCGATGGAGGCAATAACCATTTTCTTCGTTTTGTAAATCTTGAGTTTGTTTAAGAGTTATCATTGTGGTAGCCAACATTGCTTTTATACGAAAACAATGTCACCGTTATATCATTTTTATGGTCTTCATCCGAGGAGAAGCAAAACACTGTTTTTCAAGGTAGAGTTCGATTTTATAGAGGAATATTCAAAAAAGATACAATTTCATTCTTTGTTCAAGTCGTATTTTATATACTAGTAAGTCATCGGACGAGATGCTTTCTGCTTTGATGTTTACAGTTTTGAGTCAAATCTATTATCACTAAATTGAATGACAAAAACGGCCTTCACATGTGGCAAATCATGTGCGCTTGACTTGGTTGTATGAAGACTTTGTTTAGCCCGTTCTCTATGTGTAATTACATTATTTCCATATGTTTTTATTACAAATTGTGATCTCTATACTCTTTACACGATGTAATTCTAATATTTTTCCGTGCTAAATACTCACATTGATGTTCATTTTGGTTAAAAAAATTAATCAAACTATATAATTCCTCAGTACTTAAATGAAGGAGTACGTAGCTGGATTCGTGTAGTATATACGAATTAGGCAACTAATGAACAACCTCTAACCGAGAAAATGAGATAAAGAGCTAAACAAGGCAGCTACATAAATTGCTAAAGTCTTTTACATACACCTAATAAAGATGTTGCATGTGTTTTCAAATGAGACTACCGCTTGAGATGAGATATAAATTCCACTCCATGAGAAAGGGCGTCCTCTTAGTCATATGTTAGTCAATAGTCAGTGTGTCTGTGTGTGGGTTTTTGGTTGTTAGTCTGTATATTTTCCTATCCGAAAACACGGGTTTCAACGTTTCGTATGTACACTGGTACAGCTATTTATACACACCAACTACATGTAATTTTGCGTATTGCTTGGAATTCTGGAGCCCCAAGGAGTGGTAATCCTCCACTACAATTCATTCCAGCGGAGTAGAGAAAAAAAAAATCCTATTTCATCTGTCACTTCTCAAGTAGGTTACACCAGAATAGAATTTTAGGGTGCAGAAAATGCCATTTTCATGACCTGGTTTTAAAAAATTTTCCTACCGTGGGAGGGGGTATACCCCTCCCACACCCTCCCCCTCTTGGTCGCTTCGCTCCCTCGCCTTGGCCCCCCCTCTTGAAAAATCCTGGCTACGCCAGTGTGTGAATCGGCGTAAAGGCGTCATGGGAACCAAAAACAAAAACAAGCTCATGCAGCTGTTCACAGTATCGTATCGTGGGATCGTAAAGGTATGGGACTTTGTACAGTCCCACCTACTCAGTTTTGTGAAAAGTTTTTTTCTTTAACAATTTTTTTTTTTAATTCCCTGAATACGACATAAACCACTCCTACAGGTATCTGGTTATCCTGCCAGGAGTGAATTTCCAATGATGTTTGCTGTGCGAGAGTCGTTCTATGTGCATACAAATAAAATGCAATGGATTTACTGCACGCAAATGTTACGTGTGGGACCGAAGTCAACTAAGTGCGACGCTCAAGCAAGCGGACCGTGCTTTCACCCACTGAGGCGTTACTAGGGTCGTAGTCAGGGAAGTGACGTCACGTCGGATCGCAGAATACCTGTTCATCAACAAAACATAACATATTTAGACCAATATGTTGGCTCAATTGCTTTCTGTATGTCATAATATCTGTCATCGGCGTTATTGTGGAAGCAGATTTCTTTCACAGGATGCGACAAGATTTAGAATTTTCCCAAGGTTTTTGCATTTTTTTAAGCAAATGATTTTACATGTTCAACAAAAGTAAGGTGGTAATTAAAATTTGGCGTAAATGGTATCATACACATGTATCTTTTTGTATCAAAATTGAAGAAACCACTTTCTTTATCTGATATGTTTGATAAAACAATACTCCGGGGGAGCGTTTCATCAAGTGTCCAATGCAGAGAAAACGGCGATTGACCTCATATTGCTTGCCGAGCTTCTAAAGTTATTTCTTTGCCAGTTACCTTGCAGAAAAGCTCCTAGGCCAGGAGCCTGTCCGGAAAAAGTCACCCCATTTTACCCATAAGATTTGACCCCTTGAAGCAGTGGCGTAAATCCGTATCGAGGAGTGGGGGGGGGGGGGGGGAATGGTTGTAATAATTTGCATTTGCCAATGTGATCTTGTTTGACAAACACAAGGCACGTTTTGTCATTCAAAAAAACACCCATAGGCATACACCCCTCCCACATCATTCACATTCAATCTAACACCCTTCCACACCCCCATACACACACACACACACACCCACGCACACGCACGCACACACACATAAAATGCCTATTAGATATGTTATTGCACGTAATTTGTCTGAAGTAAATACATTTTATATTTTTTCTTAAAACATTCAATGATAAACTAGTTTTGATATCATTCGCTATTTCATTCCAAATTTTCGGACCATTATGAAAACGGATTTTTGAAATAATGTGGTTCTTGCACATGGAATATTGTAATTTCTAGTACTCCGTGTAAAATAATCATGTATTGAAGTATTCAAATTAAAATATGACATAATAGAAACTGAAATAACTTTATGAAGACACATATACATGAATATTGCACCTTGAAGATTATACATATCACAAATATTTAAAATTTTTGGACGAGCAAAAAGTTGTGTGGTATGAGCTAAATACTTGCTATGTGTAATAATTCTTATAGCTCGTTTTTTTTTTTAATTTGAATACTCTATTAGTATTTTTGGCAGTAGAATTTGCCCACATCAATATACATTAATTTAAATAAGGTGATATTAGGGTATGGTATAACATTAACAATATATCTTGGGGGAAAAACTTGACATTATTAAGAATGCCAAATTCTTTAGATAATAGTGTCACAGATGACACCAGTGTATTCATTCCATATAAATTTCTCATCAATAGTTCATTCATTCATTCATTCATTCATTTATTTTCATCTTCATATAAAAAAACATACGACAGGTCATTATAACAATATACATATGAAAAAGAAATACATATAGATAAATTCATATAAATATAATATGTAAACAAAATAAACAAGAATAATGTCAGACCTATCTTTCCAAATAATAAATAAAGCATGTAAACCAGTTGAAAATGAAAATAGGGAAACTAAAATAAGGCTAGGAGGCCTTGTGAAATAAGTTCCCTAGATGTGAAAATAATGGACGGTTTTACTACTTTAACTTACTGACAGACAATTTACACAGTACCAAAAAAAAAAGAAAAAAAAAAAGAAAAGAGGACATAAGTCAGAGGAACACACATAACAAAGAAAAAAAAAGCAGACCATAGTAAGTCAGTTTCTAGATAAATAATGAATTTTTAGATATTTTTAAAACAATCTTTGGGTAAAACAACGGAAAATATGTTTTGGTATTGAATTCCAAATCAAAGGAAGATTACACCGAAAAGATTTTTCTTCATACATAAATGAAATTTTCCAGCGATGAAGATAGTTACACCCAGAAATTTTAATCTTCAAACAAGTTCTATTACAGTTGGGTTTAACACGCGTTATGAATAGCGGTCTTTATGAATATTTATGAATAATGGTCCTTATGAACGGAGGTCCTTATGAATAACAGTAATTTGTCTATGGTTTACTCGCTATTCATACGAACCGCTATACAAAAGTGCTATTCATTTAGTCACGCGTTATGGATAGCGGTCCTTATGAATAAGTGGTCCTTATGAATAAGTGGTCCTTATAAATAGCGGTCCTTATGACTAGAGAGGTTACCCAATAAAACTTTCCTGTATTTCAACAACAAAATTAGCAGTGTTCTGATGGACATTTGTGAACACCATAATGTGTTTTATTTATATTCAAAACTAATTTATTTATTTGCAACCACTGAACAAGTTTATTGAGTTCTTGATTGAATTTGTATTGCAAAATATTTATATCTTTATGTGACATAAACACACTGGCGTCATCTGCAAACAAGATAAAATTTAATAATTTTGAAATATTGCACATATCGTTAACGTAAATTGTAAAGAGTAATGGACCAAGAATGGACTGTTGAGGTACTCCACATTTGCTTATCAATAATTTTGAATTTACATTATCTACACGTACAAACTGTTGTCGATTGACTAGATAATTCCTAAACCATTCTGAATTCACTTCCCTTATTCCATAACAATATAATTGAAGACCTGAATATAAAAACGGCCCAAGTCCAATTTTTGGCCAAATTGAGTTAAACTTGGGAAAATATTTCTTATACAAGGGCCCATCTTGTGTATAAATGGTAAACCTGAATTCCCCCCGGAAGTGCCTAAAATGAATGAATGAAGGTAGTATGAATGTAAGAATGGCCCAAGTCCAATGGACTTGGGCCATTCTTACATTCATATGATAGCGCCCTTTGCATTGCACATATATGGGGCATTCATTTATCACACGCACACACACGCACACACACACGCTATCCCATATATTAACATGCCAAGTAATGAAGGACATTGTGCTGCAGTATACAACCACAGATTTGTAAGCCATACTGGTTAAAAGCTGAAAAAAAATATTATTTATTCTTTCTAGTAGACTTATTACTACAGTAGCATACTGTGTATATGATTCAAAGAATGGCCCAAGTCCATATGATTCAAAGAACGGCCCAAGTCCATCAAACAAAATGACCCCCCCCCCCCCCCCCCCTTCAAGTAACGTGAATGTTATTTATGATAAGAATGTATATTTAAACTTACATTTCAGATGTTGCCTTACCATCATAGTCAAATATAATATTATTGGACAAATAAAAAAAATATTAAGTTTTTTTCAGTTTACTCGGAATGACCTGCCATGGACTTGGGCCGTTTTTATATTCAGATACTCAATTTCCTTATATCATGATTTAACGAATCAAATGCTTTGCTGAAGTCTAAAAAGAGCCCTATCATTATTTCTTTATTTTCTTTCGTATTTAAAACATTAATGTTTTAAATACGAAAGAAAATAAAGAAATAAATTGAATTAAAGCTGTAGATGTCGAATGGCCAGGTCTGAAACCATATTGACAGCTGGTAAGAATATTGCACTTTTGTAAAAAGCTATACAGTCTAACATATACATGTACTATTTTTTTTCAAATATTTTTGAAAAAAAAAGGGAAAAACTGATATTGGACGGTAATTAGACATACTCTCTTTTGAAACATTTTAATATACAGGAATAACTTTAGTAATTTGTATCTTTTCTGGAACAATACCTGTCTGTAAAGACATATTAATTATTGCAAAGAGTGGATAACAAAGAATATAAATTACTTTTTTTTTTACTATTGCAATATCAATGCCATCAAATCCTGGGCTTTTACCATTCTTAAAACTGCATGTAATATCAATAATTTCTTTAGGAGTACAGAGTTTAAAAAATGCAGTTTGATTGTTTTTTTTTACATATTGCATATAATCACCATCTTGATTACATGAATTTGCTGATTTAACACCAATATCAATAAAATATGTATTAAAACTATCTGAAATTGCATCTTTCCGGGTTATAGTGTCATTTTTGCACATCATAATATCTTCATGGATTTTAGTTTGGATCTAGTTCCAAGCACCTTGTTTATTATTTTCCATGTCATTTTCATGTTTCCCACAGCAAAGTCAAACTTCGTTTTAAAATACTCATTTTTGGCTTTTTAAATTTCCTCAGTTACCCTATTTCTACATTTTTTATATACATCAAATAGATGATCTGTCAGATTGTTTACATATTTTTTATACAAAAAACATTTCTTCTTACAGAGTTTACATAAATAATTATTAAACCATGGTTTATTTCTACGCTTCTTATTAATATGACATATTTTCTCAGGGAAACATTCATTATAATAATAGAGAAATGTATTTAAAAATCATATGCCTCATCAACATTTTCACTCTTTATATTCCAAGAAATAATATTAATTTTATTTAAAAGTTTTCTTTATTTGTTTCTCTTTTTAAAAACGATTGTGGGTTTTGTTTTACTTTAACATGAAGATTATATAAAGAATAAACAGGAAAATGGTCACTCTTATCTGCCAACATAAAACCTGAAAAGGTGTCATCTATATCATTGGTAAATATATTATCCAATAAAGTTGCAGAATTCTTTGTTACACGTGTTGGGATGTGAATTAATGGGTACTTGGAGTTTACCATAAAAATATCCAAGAAAGCATTAACATTACGGCAAGAAGGAATTAAGATTAAAATTTCCTAATAAATATACATGTTTATGTTCCTTATTTACAATACTGATAATACGTTCAAGATTATTTAAAAACATTTCCACAGACTTGTTCGGTGGTCTATAAATAACACCAACAATTACATTTTAATTATTATTACTTATTTCTATAAACAAAGATTCCATGAATGAAGTATTTACATCTAAATCAGTTCTGGGTTTAAAATCCAAATCATTTATAACATACAAACCAACTCCACCACCTTTTTGGTATTCCCTTTCATGAACAAGAAGTATGTAATTATCAATATTATACAAAGAGTTATTACAATGTAGCCATGTTTCAGTAATTCCTATTGTACAAAATTGCATTTGCGGAGATGAAAGTACAGACAATAAGTTATCATAATTTGCATTCAAACTCCTGCAATTAAAATGTATGGTAGGAAAATTGGACTTTTGCAAACATCCATTTGAATAAAGCTCTTCCTGATAATCATTGAATTCTTGCGGTGTAACATATGAAAAACTATGCTCATAAAAATCGGTATTGACATTGGGTGGTAAAAAAAACTTCAGACATTGTAGATACATTTCCCAAAGAACGCAACAAATTCTCGTATTTTTCTCTATTTTGCATTTTGAAAACAACACATACATCAACACACACATACGCTACAGAAGCTGACAATCCGCTTATCGTGTCTCTTCACAATTCTTCTATCTGAGTATGCACAATATTCGTTAATAGTGTTGGCAAATGCATATTTTTAGAGTATTCAAACGGTTAACTGTCGTTTTTTCCGAACGTTCATAATTCCGAAGGTTCGTTTTTTCGGAAGGTTCGAATTTCCGAAGGTCCGTTACTCCGACGGCTCGTAATCCCGAAAATGAAATTAAAAACGTTGTACAAAAGAGCGGAAGACGAAGACGTAGACATTTTTTTTTTTTTTTTTGTAAATGTATGAAAAATGTCATGAAATGTTATTAATATTTGAACCATTATCTCTGAATAACATTCGAAACTCTAACAATAGATATGTGACTTTGGACATTGTACATGAATTAATGTAAGCAATGGACCCCTTTTCATAAAATGGGCACCTTAGCCACTTTTCCTGAAATATTTAAGCCCTGAGACATTAATTTTTTTTTTCTCATTTGAATTCGACACATAAATTTACCACAGATTCACTAATAACATGTGAGTTTGGACTGTGTTTATGTGAAAAGTGCCCTAGTGGCAGCCATTTTGAAAGATGACCGCCGCGGTCCTTAGGGGCGGAATCTTACGTGTCTCTACATCTACATTTCTAAATAATACATATTTCTGCAAACATGCAAACTTCGGTGTTTCTGTCACAAAATGCATTTAGTTTTGGGGGCTATTTTGAAAATTATTTAAAATGGCCCCTTTTTCTTAAAAATGGGCACCCAAACCACTTTCCCTGAAATATTTAAGCCCTGAGACATTTGAATTTTAATTCTAAACATAAATTTACTCCATATTCACTTATTTCAAAAAGAAAGAAAAAAATAAAATTGCTAAGTGAATTCAAAAGATCGTTGCTCACCTCAGCTGGATGTGTTGGATGAGGCCGGTGATATAGAAATAGCTCTTCTCAAAGTCTGTTGGTGATACACAAACTACAATGATTAAAGAAAACAAAATCACCTGGTACGTCGAGCAGTCTTATTCCTCAGTCTCATCATTCCCAGTAATTACAAAAACCTTTTTATTGTTATATGTAATGAAGATGAATGTTTGTCTGCGTGAATACAGAGAAAATTTAGGCCCCGCCTATTGTGAACGATTAGCAAATCATTAACCAATCATTAGTGAGTTCAGTTTATTTTCTTTCTTCATTGTGTATGTGTGTATGTGTCTGTGTGTAAACACAGGAGGAACGCCCCCTACATGAATAATTTCAAGGTAAAAATAATGCATTGTCGTCATTCATCAAAAATTGTTTTTAGGCCTATCCTTTTTAATTTATTTTTCCACAAAAAGTCAGGACTTTAGGGTCATTTGTTTCGAGATTGCCCCATAAGTGGGTTCTTTTCACGAACAAACTATCAACAGACCTTTCCCAGAGGCTAGCACATTGTTACCGAAAGCCTTGAATTGTGAAAATTGTGAAATTGCTTAATACATAAAAATAAATTAGAAACACGCAATGTGTTGTTGTTAATATGCAGGATCGTCGATTCCGGAGGGTTAGTAAGTAATCCGACACACCAGGAAGGAAATATGGGGTATACCCTGTTGGCGCATAATAATGACAAATAAAAGAAGAGACCTTGTTTACCCTTTCATGATAGGAATTATTCCAGGGACCGATCATCTTTTGTTCTTCAAAATGGCAACTAAAATATTTTTTTTATTGTATAAACATGTTTTGTTCATTGTTCTAATGAAAAAAAAAATGTCTCTGTTAACACTATACATGGGCAAGGACTGTGTCCAAAAGTTTAAAATTTGCCAATTTGTATAAAAAAAAAAAAAAAAATAAAGTGATTTTGAACCTCTCAAAATGTAGCCAATTTAAGGATAACATAGCTTTTTTTAAAACATTTCTGACGTCAAACACAATATAGTCCTGCAACTAAAATTGACACATTGTGTGCACAAATTTTTGCTCTTTCTAGTCATCCACTCTTGTCCATTTTCTAGGGCTTTAAATCAGAACTTATTGAGCTAAACCACAAAATTTGGACAATAATTGTCTCGAAAAGGTTAAATCGCAGTAGGCAACACAGCTGCTTAAAAACCAGCAAGGATGGTTATCTTTCACAACTGTTCATTTGGGAATTTTGCATGGAATGCTTTACAACAGGAAACGAGGAGAAGACTGGTTTGTCATCAACTTTCAAAAGTATCAATTTATGCCTAAATTTTAACTGAAGCCTTGAAATTTCTCTCGTGTTTATTTTTTTTTGGTTTTTTTACAGAGATGAATTCATGTGAAATGATGTGTATTGCATTAGTGTTTCACTGCTCATGCATGTTTGGAAGGTAAGGCATGATTGTTTTAGTGCTTGTATGTCATTCGAGTTCATGCATGTCTGTTTCAGGGCAGTGTGTATGTTGCTCATGGAAGATCATCTGATAACACAGCAGACCTACACTATTCAAGGAAAGAAGAATGCACAGCCCGAACAAAAGTAGTGCATTTTGCAACTTTCCACTTTTTGCCTTGCCCCTTTAATATTTTAATGTACTGCACATTTCATGACTGCAAAATCATAACAAATTGGGTATCATTTTAAATATGAATAAACACGTTTTCTAATGATACTAAACCTAGCGATTATTATTAGCCATGACAAGAGAGATATAATCGATCGTACTTCATGTACTTGAGTTTCCTTGCTCAAGGACATAAGTGCCGCGCCGGAACTTATTTCCTTATGCCTTTATGCACTTATTTCCTTATACCCCAGTGCACTTAATGTCCGGTTTCACTTTGCTACCCTCACTGGCAATACGTACCCTAGTGCACTTAATGTCCCGTTTCACTTTGCTACCCTCACTGGCAAAACGTATTGCAGCGTATATGACGGGCGGAAAACGACATAAAAATGCCCAACTGTACAACTATACAACTGTCGAGTAGATGTATAGTTTTGACCAATCAGAGCACAGGAAACTATACAACTATACAACTGTGCAACTGTTAGCAGGGTACATACACAACATATTCGCAGTTTACCACACTTAGGCTCGTATTGCAAGGAGGTTGTAATGCGTCTTTGTTCTACGATTGTCCATTTTTTTAAATAGTCAGTTTCTTGAGATGAACATACTGGAATTTACTTCCATAACCTTTTTTCACACATTTCTATTTATTTTGTGATAATGACGACCTGTGGTTAGGGGGCGCCTCCTCCTTGGAGACCTCAGTTGAAGCACAGCTTGTTAAGTTAAGGCCCCTCAGATGATGTGACAAAGATAACTGATTCATGAACACAAACAACAAAAAAACCAAAAAAATATATAAAAAATATACAGCTATTTACAAAATACACTCAGAAAACAATTGCCCAACGATGCGCACATCCCTATCACATCGAGTGGGTTAACAAACTCGCCGTATGTGTGAAAATAAATGTCATTATCATGAGCACGAACAACCCATGCCACCCATGGCAGCGATAACGTGCACGAGCCCAAGCTGACACCACATCGAGACATCCATGAGTTATTGCTCTCCGAGAGCAGAGGACAAGCAGGAATATATGGTATATGTACATATGGGAAGGAATTTTAAAGGGGGGGGGGGCTGGAAAAGGAAGGGGAGGAGTCAAATATTCAAGATTTGCTACAGTACACAAAAAATAAATCAGTATTATATCGCTTGATAACACATTCATATGTCATCCACATACTTGTCACGTAATTGAGTCTACTTTTAAAAACTGAGATACTTGGAGTATTTGTAAAAGTAGAATGAAGTGAATTCCAGAACCTTGGGCCAGTGGACATTAGAGTATTCAGAGTAAACGTTGTCCTTGCATATGGTAAATGGAGAGCAGAAGCCTGTCTAGTATTATGGCTGTGAATTTGATTATTTCTTCTAAAGATTTGAGCAAGGGCAGAAGGGAGGTCCCCAGAGTGAATGCTAAACATGAGCATTCCAAGCTGCATTGAATAGAGATCTTCTAGTTTTAGAATATTGTTTTCATAAAAAAGCAGATTTGTATGTGCACGATAATTTGCTTTACAAATTATTCTAATTACTCGTTTCTGCACAACAAAAAAACCTATGAATTTGAGTTTTGGATGATTTGCCCCATGCCAACATACCGTAATTAATTATAAAATAAGAGTAGAGTACAAAATAAACAATACCTCTTGAGGTATACATGATCTCAACTTATAAATAACACCAGTATTTTTTTACACCACTTTACTTAATTTGTCCACGTGAGTTTTCCAATTCAGTCTCTCGTCTATGTATATCCCAAGAAATTTGGTTGAAGTTACTTTCTCAATAGGGATTATTAAATGTCACATCGCCTGGCAAAAAAATTGACCGAATTACTAATCAGCATATAATTAGGTTTTTTTTTTGAGAATCAAGGATAACTTATTAGCATTAATCCACTATACGTTTCGAAACTCTTCATTAACAGTTTTCAACAATATTTGTCGACATTTGTGAGAAAAAAATACAATTGAGTCATCAGCAAAAAATATGAAACATAATATACTCTATGAGCGTTGAAAATCGTTAATATACAAGATAAATGAAAGTGGTCCCAAAAGGGATCCCTCGGGAACACCACATTTTGTTACTTTTCTTTAGGTTCACTGTATATTTCATTGTAATTTATGTCACAGGACCACACAATGCAAAACAACCTTTGTGCCGATTGTTTTTATCTTGTTTAGGTATGTTTTAATAAATAAATAAATAGATGAATAAATAAATAAATACTAACTGCATTGCTGGCCCCTAGAAAACAGTTGTTATTAACGGCTCAGCAATGTTTAACACATTTTGCTCATCACCTGATCACGTCTCTGACCTTGCAGGAGAGACGTTATATGAAAAACAAAAGTCTTTTCACGTTTTTTGTTTGTTCTGTTTCTTTTTGTTTCTTTTCTTTTACTTGTTGGTTTCTTTTGAATCCGGTTTCCGTGACTTGTTTTCTCGTGCAAAATTTGGATTTTAATTAAGAAGACAACTATTCATTTTACACAATTTAAACATTCTGAAAACATAAGGAAATGCCATTCAAGTGTCGTTTAAAGGATTTCGAATGGTTTTCCGATGACGCACTTAACCGAACTTATTCACAAATTTTTAATTGCGGATGTACTCGGAAATTATAAAGTTCGATGATCAGTGTGTCCATATATCCTTATTACTCCCGATACAATCAATATTACTATTAATAATTCTATAGTACGTAACACTCGTACAAGTCTTCAGAGGTTAGCATATCCCAAGTGTTCAGGCAGTGGAATCACACAAAGAATTTCAAAGTAAAAATTAAAATGAGTATTTGGCGGAGCCCTTATAAAAGGCCGGTGTATCGCGTGGTATTCATCTTTTTCTCCTGTGCTGGCAGTGACGGACAGACTTATCTCTATCTTCTACACGATATATAGATGACGAGCTGGAGCCACCTCTTCTCTCTACAAGTAATAGGCCAAGAGCCTGTCCCGAAAAAGTCACCCAATTTTACTCATAAGATTTGACCTCGTAAAGTTACTTTAATACCGTCTAAGTCATTGACAAAAAGGTTGTCAGCCTGACTGAAGCCGTCGGGTTTAGCCCCCAGAGCCCCCAAAAGAGACCCCAAAGTCGCGTCGACTTTACCCCATCTCCCCTATGCACCAAACTATGTCAGTAGGAAGTAGTATGACTGGACATTACAAAACACAAAAAACTGACAAAAATTTCCGTCGGGATGGGGTGTCAGACGGCCTTTAAAAATTGGGGTAAATTTTTCCCCTTGAAGCCCAGGGACCAAATTTTGTCCGACGGAAGAGATATGGATGTATATTCCAAAAATATAAAAACAAACAAAATTATCCATCGGGAAGGGGGTGTTAGATCCCCTGAAATGAAAACCCCAAAGTGCCCTTTGACAACGCTTTGCCCCCCCCCCCAAAAAAAAAAAATGCTTTGTAATATAAAGAACATTTTTGTTGTCGTTGATGTTGGTTTGATGGTGATATCTATCGATTTCGATGATTTCCGCCAGGCTAGTTGTAAGAGGGCGTCATTGCCCTCTCATCTGATCTTGCTCTCTCCGATGATTCTGATACCTTGCTCGGTGGGTAAGAAAAAGCCTTACCTTAGCCTTTGTTATTGGCGGAGTGCAAGTTTAGGGAGGATTAATTTGTGCTTGTTACCATGGTTACTCATCATTTGTTAGTTATTTGGTATTAGAACTGGGGTAAGACGAAAAATTAATGAAGTTTTAGCGATAACATGGGAGTTACTGATGTAACTTTTTTTACCTCCTGACTATAATAGCTCAAAAGTGTTTTGCGAACATCACGCCCGTTGTTGAGAGTTCGTCTTACGCATATGACAAAGCTTTTCAGACATTTTTGAGAACAAATTAATCACGAACAAATCACGACCCGAGATGCTGGAAACGTTCGCAAGAAATTTCAAACTTTTTTTGATATTTCCGCCGAACTAAAACGATTCTCCCGAACAGTTAACGGCGCTTACGAACCCCCGCGCTTGTTTGGCGAACTTTTTGAGCCTAAAATACGAATGTTGGACTTTGCCATTTTTTCCACATTCGCATCCTTCGCGAATCGCTCGCGTGCCCCGTAAACCCCACCTTAAGTAACTTTACGGGGTCAAATATTATGGGTTAAATGGGGTAACTATTTCGGGACAGGCTCCCAGACTATAAGTATTTTGTTGGCCTACACGGCTACAGAACGCCGGCTCAACTGAAGACCAACGAGAATACTGACTTGATGCGTCATATTAAAGGAACCACTTAAATTCAAAACTTGGATCTGATGTTCGTACATGACTGCATTCTCCGCTTCAAAGTGTGTTCCATCCCCTTCGTTTATTTGCAACCATAGACAAGCCGTCCTCATGGACGAGGGCGCATGCAGCCCCGATCCAATCCATCGGCTAGCCGATGTGGGCGCAGCCCGATCCAATACATCGGCTTATGAACGAGGGCGCATGCAGCCCCGCTCCAATACATGCGCAGCATAATACAGGCTCGCTCCAGTACATCTGGGGAGCGTTTCATCAAGCATTTTGTCAGTGCTTTTTACTGACAAATTTGCTCTCAGCCAATCAGATGCAGGGATTTCAGTAGCTTATAACAGTTGTCGGTAAAAGTCACTGACAAAACGCTTGATGAAACGCTCCCCAGGACATGCGTATCATGATAGTCATAGTCTAGGGGGCCTGTCCCGAAATGGTCTCCCTTTTTTACATATGAGAATTGACCCCTCAAAGTTACTTAGATAATCCATGTTATTCACAAAAAGCTTGTCAGCTCGAACGAAGCCACCGGGATGGACTCCAGAGCCCCCAAAAGGGCCCATAAGTCGGGCCAATTTAGGGGCCCTTTTAGGGGGCTCTGGGGGCCAAAAAGGGCCCCTAAGATGGGCCAATTTCAACCCATCTAAGATATGCGCCAGATATACATTACCAAAACACAAAAAGATGACAAAAGTAACTTTAAGGGGTCAAATCTCATATGGAAAAGGGGGTGAATATTTCGGGACAGGCTCATGACCTATCATACTCGGAAAGAAGATAATTTATCAATATTTGTACCATTATGTCTTACTAATATTCGAAACTCTAACAATAAATATGTGACTTTGGACATTTTACATAAATGGATGTAAGTAGCCTTTTTCAAAATGGGAATCTGTAACACTTTTAATCAATTTAAATAATCATTGGTTATGTTCTATATTGTATCCAGTAAAGAAACTTCTCATGTTAAAACCAAAACTTCTTTAGACTTTTTGAAGTTGATTATCAACTCTTTCAGTGCCGATGTCTATATGTGACAGATAGACTTGTCATTTCCATTCGACTCTCGCTCGACCACAGGAAAGGTATATGGTGGTCAATGTATATCAAAATGTTGATCATATTAAAATCAAGCATTCTAAATATTTCATAATAATTATATGCTACCATAGAAATTTTCAGATAAAATTGCAAATTTTTAAAAAGATATTACCTTATTTCAACATTAAACAATAGTAAACAAATGAGAAACCAAAAAATAATGGACAAAAAAGAAACTCAAATGTAATTTTCAATAATTCTTATGCACAGAGTTAGAGAAAGTAATAATGTTTGGTATCATAAGAAATGGTAATAAATTTCCGACAAATTTTGTACACAATATTTTGTGAAATAATAGATGGTTAATGAACTGCATACATTTGAAAAGTAAGCATTGATCACATTTTGGTAAAATTTTGAAGAGAGCTAAACCCCTTGGCACAGTAAGAGTTATTTGAAAACATAATTGATTGCGTTACTGTCCGTTTTGAATTAAATACCATAAGACCCCGGGGAATTCACACTCTTCTCTCTTCTCTCATTTACTTATTAGGTATCATGATTTCATCAAGTGTCTCTTCAAGAGCAACGAGAACGATGAATTGATGCGTCATATTATCAAAGGAACCATTAAAATTCAGATATTGGATCTGATGATCGTACATGACTACATTGTGCGCATCAAAGTGTGCTAGATCCCCTTCGCTAATTTGAAACCTTTGACAAAACATCGTAAACATAAAATGTATGATGATTGGAAATCGAGTACTTTCCATGAAATAATATTTAATTGATCTTCGAAAATAATACAATACCTCATCGTGAAACCCAAAGATACTTGAAAACTTTTGGAATGTACTAGTCAGTGCCGTCACCAGCTTTTTTCAAGGGGGGGGGGGGTGCCTTTTGAAAAAAAAAAAGACAAAACTGACCAACTCCAATGTCAGGCAGTGGTGCTGGTGGCGCAGATATGAGCTGTTCGACACTACACAATAAGAACATGTCGCCCTTTTCAAAAGACATCCCCCCCCCCCACCCGGCGACGCCCCCCCCCCCAAAAAAAAAAAAAAAAAATCCTTTTTTTTTTTTTTTTGGTTTTTTTGTCTGGAGGGGGGTGCGTTCGCACCCTCCGCACCCCCTTGGCGACGCCCTTGCTAGTTCGTTTATGATACATATACTAGTCAATATCAATAGTCTTTCATATCTTGTCAAGGGCAAGTTGATGAAAAATGCTGGTTGGTTTGACTGGTATTATCTTACGATTGACGATCGGACTGGAGACATAATGAGATGATAAGATATCTTTCAAACTACTTTTCGTTGCCTAATAACGAAACTAAAACCAAAAAGATCTTATAAATATTTTGACAACAATAACAATAAAAATGCTTTAGACCTTTAGCTACAGTGATAATAGCTGCAATTATCTCATCTGTTTTATTATGAATGAAAATGTAAATGGTGTTGTTAAACTTCTGACAGGTCTTAACCCAAATAATGCAACCGGTCCAGATGACGTTCCAGCTCGAATCCTTAAGACCTATGCACTTGAAATTGCACCCGCCTTAACAACAATTTTCAGAAAATCACTGGAAACGGGTACTTTACCAGAAGATTGGAAACGTGCAAACGTCTCCCCAATTTTCAAAAAAAGGTGAACGTACAAACCCTGGCAACTATAGACCAGTTTCACTCACATCCGTTTGTTGCAAGGTTATGGAACATGTCATCCATACTAACATTAAGTCTCATCTTGAAAACCATGACATATTATCAGATAAACAGCATGGATTTCGGCGTAATCAAAATCACTTGTGTGAATTACAGTTAATACTTACCACTTATGATCTTGCTAAAACACTGGACAAACGCTCACTGTCTGATGTTATTATAATGGACTTTCATAAAGCCTTCGACGTAGTACCTCATCAGAGGCTTATGTTGAAATTTGATCATTACCGCATCAGAGGCCCGATAAAGAACCAGATTAAGGATTTTCTGACGTATATGAAACAGAGAGTTGTCATAGGTGGTGAGCACTCGGATTGGACTGAAGTTAAATCCGGAGTGCCGCAAGGTACGGTTCTCGGTCTTGCTCTTTTTAACGTACATCTACGATCTACCTGACAATACAAAGCATACAGTTAGACTATTCGGGGATGACTGTGGAATATATAGAACAATTACAACACAAGAATGCTAAAATCCTTCATAATGATCTTGACCAACTGTGCTTGTGGGAAAAAACATGGCAAATGAAATTCAACTTGGATAAATGTTTTGTCTTAAAAGTAACAAATGCACGTAAACCTAAATCACACTCATATACACTAAACAATATTAGAATTACTAAAAACTGACTCACACACTTATCTAGGAGTAGAACTATGTAAAAACTTAAAATGGAATAAACATGTTGACCGTGTAACTGCTAAAAGTAATAGAACATTAGGCTTTATTAAACGTAACCTAAACAAGTGTACAGAGGATATCAAATCTCTGGCATCTTGCTCTCTAGTTAGACCTTCATTGGAATATTGTTCACCAGTTTGGGATCCCCACACCAACGATCTCATATTTACAGGTGGAGGCAGTTCAGAGAAGGGCTGCCAGATTTGCGAAAAATGACTACGGCAGGCAGAGTAGTGTCACTTCAATGATGAAAGAACTTGGTTGGAGTACACTCGCAGAAGGAAGAAAGATAGCAAGACTCACCACTTTCTTCAAAGCTCATGAGGGCTATCTCTCAATCCCAGTCCGGGACCTGCTGCAACCTGTCACCCGCTTAACTAGAAGATCTCACAATAAATCATATATCGAAATTAGTACTAATAAAGATTCTTTAAAATATTAATTTCTTATACTTGCCGCTTGGAATTCGTTACCGGAAACAATAATAAATACTCAAGATCCCAAACTGTTCAAAGTTAAACTACAACAGCATTATCAATAATAGTATTTTATTATTTCTGCGCACACCCACCCGACTCGTTTTACTCCATAGGAGTGTTGAGCCGTACTTATCAAGATCAAGAGGGGAGAAAATCATGAGATAATAGGAAGAGAAGTATAGTATGATTTTGGACTGCATTCAAAAGAAACATAAAGAATGCGTAGATTGGAGCAATTTTGAAAGACGAGGGCCGCCAAGGACCTCGGTGGGTGAAGGGGGAATATGAGATGTCTCTATTTATTCATGACACATATTTTATTATGTGTGCTAAATTTTGTGCCTTTATTACAAAAAGCATTGATCTAGATCACGTAGATAGGGACTATTTGGAAATTAATGAATTAATAAATTTACCACAGATTCACTTATTACATGTGATATTGGACTGCGTTTATATGAAAAGTGCCTTGGTGGCGGCCATTTTGAAAGATGACTGCCCCGACCCTTAGGGGCGGAATCTTACATGCTTCTACATCTACATTTCCAAATAATACATATTTCTACAAACATGGAAACTTTGGTGTTTCTGTCACGAAATGCATTTAGTTTGTGGGGCTATTTTGAAAATTATTCAAAATGGCCCCCTTTTCTTAAAAATGGGCACCCAAACCACTTTCCCTGAAATATTTAAGCCCTGAGACATTTAAATTTGAATTCTACACATATATTCACCGCATATTCACTTATTTCAAAAAGAAAGAAAAAAATGAAATAACTAAGTGAATTCAAAAGATCGTTGCTCACCTCAGCTGGATGTGTTGGATGAGGCCGGTGATATAGAAATAGCTCTTCTTAAAGTCTGTTGGTGATACACAAACTACAAAGATTGAAGAAAACAGAATCACCTAGTACGTCGAGCAGTCTTATTCCTCAGTCTCATCATTCCCAGTAATTACAGAAACCTTTTTATTATTATATTCAATGAAGATGAATGTTTGCGTGAATACAGAGAATATTTATGCCCCGCCCATTGTGAACGATTAGCACATCATCAACCAATCATTAGTGAGTTCAAGTTGATTTTCTTTCTTCATTGTTTATGTGCGTATGTGTCCTTGAGTAAAGCAAAGGAGGAACGCCCCATACATGAAAGATTTCAAGGTAAAAAATAATGCAATGTCGTAATTCGTCGAAAATTGTTTTTATCCGTTTTTATTTATATTTTCCACAAAAAGTCAGGACTTTGGGTTCATTAATTTTGAGATTACCCCATAAGTGGCTTCTTTTCACGAAAGAACTATCAACAGTCTTTTTACAGACTGAGGCTAGCACATTTTTACCGAAAACCTTGAATTGTGAAAATTGCTTTAAGTTAATACATAAAAATAGATCATATACAAATAGAAACATGCAATGTGTTGTTAATATGTAGGAGCATCTATTCCGGGGGGGGGGGGGGGGGGAGCAGTAACTAATCCGATACACTGATACACCAGAAAGGAAATACAGTTGGCGCATAATTATTATGAAAAATAATAGAAGAGATATTGTTAACCCTTACATGACAGGAATCATTTCAGGGATTGATCATTTTTTTTTTTGTTCAAAATGGCAAATATAGAATTTTTATTTTCTAATGAAAAAAAAAGTCATGTCTCTGTGAACACTCTACATGGGCAGGAACTGTGTCCAAAAGTTTAAAATTTGCCAATTTGTATTAAAGTGATTTTGAACCTCTCAAAATGTTGCCAATTTAAGGATTACCAAGCTTATTTTCTTTTCTTTTTAAATTCCTGACGTCAAACACAATATAGTCATGCAACTAAAATTGACACATTGTGTGCGCAAATTTTTGCTCTTTCTAGTCATCCAGTCTTGTGTAGGGCTCTAAATCAGAACTTATTGAGCCAAACCACAAAATTTGGACAATAATTGTCTCGAAAAGGTTAAATCGCAGTAGGCAATGAAGCTGTTTAAAAACCAGCTAGGATGGCTATCGTTCAGAACTGTTTTGTTTTTTTTAATTTTGCATGGGATGCTTTACAACAGGAAACAAGGAGAGGAAAAAGCTATAAATTCTTCCTCTATTCAGAGCGCTTGCAGAATTAAAAAAAAACAAACAAAAAACGAACACATTCCAGAAAAGCAAGGTAGCGGTTTTGTATGAATAGCGGTCCTTCTAAATAGCGAGCAAACCATGGACAAATTACCCCGCTATTCATAAGGACCTCCATTCATAAGGACCACTATTCATAACTATTCATAAGGACCGCTATTCATAACGCGTGTTAAATGAATAGCGGTTTTCTATGAATAGCGGTTCTTATGAATAGAGAGCGGACCCCTAATGTAACAAGACCCTAACGAAACCTATATGCTCTCGAGCAAAGAAAATTGATTTAGAAAATTTCGAATTTTGAACCCTTAAAAAGCACAATTATATATGAACTAAATCCTATATTCGGGAGCGAAATTACGAGATCCTGAAAAAATATATGCGAGGGAAGCGAGGGAGCAAAGAGACCGAGCTTTAGAAAATTTAGCATTTTGAACATGTTTAAAACACTCATTCATTTTACACTGGATTTGGGGTGGATAATCATTAAGGACCATAATTTTTCTTACGTTTATCCCCTTTTTTTTTCTCTCTCTCTTTTGCGTTTTGGAGTCCCCTCAAGTGCCCGGGGCACATGCCCCCTCTGCCCCCCCCCCTCCCTTTAGATACGCCACTGGTGTGTAGCAAGGTCATGGATGATTATACCTACTGCTAATTAGAAAAGCGCGTAATAAGGTTTCAGGCCATGCTCTGGGAAAAAAATAGTGTGAGAGAAGAAAAATTCTTCAGTATTCTATTGTTTGTACGGTGATTGATTCTCCTAAAAGTGGAGGCGGGTGACTAAAATTATCTCCCATCCCGTGCTTTGTAAGGGTGTGAAGCGACACAGAGTGTTTCAACATTTTTCTATAATTATTCTACAATTATATGAACGTAACTGTAAACCTGCAATATCCTACGGTATTGTGGAGAACTCTGAATAATGATCATTTGAATAACGAATTTCGAATAACGAATTTACGACGAGGCAAGATAGATATTACCTCTTAAAACTTGTAACTATATCATATTATGATTGACTAGATAAACGTCCAAATTTTATCATTATTGTTATTGTTGTTCTTATAATCATCACTACCCCTATTATAACTACAGGGGCGGCCGCCCCCCCCCCCCCCCATCATTTTTCAAGCGAGCAAAAAAAAAAAAAAAAAAAAAGAGGAAGAAGGGGTAAAAGGGAGAAAGAGAAGGGGAAATGGAGAAGAGAAGGCTAGACCATGCAATTATAGGGGTAAAAGGGAGAAAGAGAAGGGGAAATGGAGAAGAGAAGGCTAGACCATGCAATTATGACATAACTGTTATAGTCCTATTTGTTATTTCAAGACCCTCGACGTGCGACGTTGCTGTACGCGTCATTTTGCCCCCCCCCCCCTATCTAAATACCCTGGCGCCGCCCCTGTATAACTAGGACTGCATATATCATAATTTCCCCCTTTTTTCATCGAAACCTGCGGGTGATTGTACACGCCACCCCCACCTAAAATTCTGAGGTGATGCATCCCCCCCCCCCCCCTCTATCTACGCCCCTGCGCACTGCATTATGTGCAGTCATAATCAAAACTATTATAGCATTTTTGTGCGGGTTTATTAGGGGAAATTTGTTAAACCACATTATTATTTAATGTCTAAAATACGTTGTAATAATTATTCCCGAAGTGAAATGATTACAAAAAAATTAAAATATCAGATTATAGAAATAGGCCTGAAGGAGGGATGGGAGGAGGCACAAAGTCTCCTCCCCTTGAGAAACATAGGCCGGAAACGTCAAAGGGAGAAGACTATAGAGACAGTGTGGCAGTGTGGAGATAGAAATGAATAAAAGGGGCGGAAAGAAGAAGAAGAAGAAGAAGAAGAAGAAGAAGAAGAAGAAGAAGAAGAAGAAGAAGAAGAAGAAGAAGAAGAAGAAGAAAAGAAGGCCGTAACGTTTAAGGAGATACCGTCTATACTGAGTTTGTATTGAATCTATTCAGGCCGGGGCTCACTAAAAAGAATTCCAGCATCATCGTGCGACCCTAGAATGAGATCATTTTGTTTTCACTTCGGAGAGATTAAGAGTTTCTAACAAAAGAAAATAATGTAAACCTATTCGAAATTCATCTTACCATAGCTCAGTACGCTAGCCAATTGTCTTCTCGAATCCGTACAATTTGCCCGTGTACATTGATTAATTGAGAGCTGTTTCATCTCCTCTACAATCATAAAAGTCTTCGCTAACCAATTGATAGGGAACATCTACATCATGTGCATGATATTGTTATTTTTATCACTGCAGATTTCAGCATCTGCGATTTTCTTTTTTTTTTTTTTTTTTTTTTTAACTTAAGGGGGATTAGTGTGCAGCATATTTGTCAGCAAATTTGGGTGTCACACTCCCTATTCAAAATGTTCTAGCGACGCCCCTATTACTGCATCGGGGGGGGGGGGGGGGTGTTTTACAAAGAGTTTAGTTTGACTTGAAGTCATAGGTAAGTGCCAATGCGCATACGGTATTAAACGCGTAATCTCATTGGTAGATTATCCAATAGCGCGCGTCCCCTGAGCATGAACTGACCAGTGCGGTGATGTGTCATATACAGCACGCAACTAAGAATTTAGGTGCGACTTTAAGTCAAATTTAACTCTTTGTGAAACACCCCCCTGTTTCGTGCGGAGATGTCTCTCCTTACTTGTTTTCACCCCCATTTCTATGTATTTCAATACATGTAAATCATTTTTATAGTTTGGGTTATTTCTATTTCAATTACAACATAAATTATGCCGCAAATACTAGCCAATTATAATGAATATCTTCTCTTTATTCAGTTTCTACACTGAAATAAATACGAACAAAAATTTGGGCACATATATTTTGTCTTGTTTCCAATTTTCCCTTTCATGCACACATGCTCCTTCATTCCCAGGCCCCTCTATCATACGTTTTCACTACGAAAAGTTAAACAAAATTTTGCTCGCCCGCAAGAACACTGGAATTTTAATATTCGGGCAAAAGCGTCCCCCTTCGGCAATGGGGCAGACCCCCCCCCCCCCCCCCTTCCCCGGATGATTTTCAAAAGTTCCGATATTCATATTCGGGCAGCAAGGTGCTGAAATTTCCAATTTTTGTGAAGCATTGCAAAGTTCCCCAAGCTTTTGCTTTTAGAGGTGTGTCCTCCAGCTATGTATGTACCACATTAGTGTATATTTTGTCATATTTTTTGTTAATTGAAAAGTTGGAAATAAATGTGTTTAAACTGAAACTGAAACTAATATCATGTAACTTGTGTATGCACAGGCGTAGCCAGGATTTTTCAATGGGGGGGGGGGCAGACGTGAAGGATCAAACCGCGTAGCCAGGATTTCATTTTAGGGGGCGGTTGTGAGCACGCGAAGAATGCGAAATTGGTGATGAGGGGTGGGTGCAGGGAGGAAGGAGGAAGTTTCCCCCCTCCCGCGCGAAGCGCGAAAGCTGTGACGTTTTAGCAAATTTGAGAGAAAGATCCCATTGCCGTAGGGAAAGCCTTTTGCCCGAATATCAACTGTTCAATTTCTAAATGTTTGCGAGGGAGCGAGCAAAATTAAAAAAAAAAAAAACTTTTGTTAGTGAAAATGCACATAAGTTACAAACACACATAGGCGTAGCCAGGGGGCCCATTAAAAAATAAAACGAGAGTGAAAAAGCGGTGGAAGTGAGAGAAAAAAGTCTAAAAATGCGCTAAAAGCCGTTATCTTTCTCTCAAAATTTGCTAGAACGCCAAAGTTTTCCCCCCGGGAAGGGGGAAATAACTCCCCTCCCTGCACCCAACCCTGATGCATACAGTGCAATGTTGCGTCCAAATAACGGAAAAGCAGTCCGGGCGTCGAACTATAACTTTCCACCTAAAAAAATTGTTTGCTATACGAGCCGTTATCTTTCTCTCAAATTTGCTATAAAAAATAAGAGCTTTCGCGCTTCGCGCGGGAGGGGGGGGGGGGAATTCCCCCTCCCTGCACCCACCCCTGTTACATACAGTACAGTATTGCGTCCAAATAATTGAAAAGCATCCCGGGCGTCGAACTAACTTTCCGCCTAAATAAAAGGTGCTAGCCGTTATCTTTCTCTCAAATTCGCTAAAACGTCAGAGCTTTCGCGCTTCGCGCGGGAGGGGAAAAACTTCCCTCCCCTCCCTGCACTCACCCCTAGTCATCACCAATTTCGCACGCTTCGCGTGCTCACAACCGCCCCTCTAAAATGAAATCCTGGCTACGCTGTTGGATCCTTCACGTCTGCCCCCCCCCCCATTGAAAAATCCTGGCTACGCCTGTACATACACAAGTTACATAATATGTGACCCTCCACCACAAAACGACCAATAAGTCAGAAATTTGGGTCTTTTAAATTTCAGCACAGTCTGAAAGCTTAGTTTCTTAGCTTTAAAGTGATGTATAACTTGTCTTGTATGGACTAAGCAAACCCTTGTAAATTACAGTGAGAGTGCTAACGTGTCAGACAGGCTAATGACCAAAACAGTAGAGAAAACGGGCTCTCAAGAAGAGTGACCATTTAAAAGCGCTTAATCTGTGTCCTATTGTTTGTCGCACAAAATTTAGAATCAAAACTCTCGAGCCTACACTGTAAAGTACTAATTGGATTGGGTTGAAACTTTCCATACCTTTAGAATAGATATATTTCTTTGTTTCTTTAGATTTTGAATATCTGACAGTATATAGTTTTTGAGCTATTCCAGAAAAGCGATGTGAAGTACTATCCCAGCAAGCTGACACACAAAGTTTGAATGTCCAGGAAAAAATGGTCCTTTTGAATGAGAGTAAAAACATATTCAACATGGTATTTTACTCTAGATGGTAGATTAATAAATGAACTTTCAGGAAATACAAAAAACAAACAAATCAAAATTTCAACCCTAAACCACCTTTTTCAACTGTTTACTCTAAAACTCCCATTGCGACTTATTGGTCGTTTTGTGGTGGAGGGTCACATATTATTATCTGGGAACCTTGCAATGCTTCACAAAAATTGGATATTCCAGCACCTCGCAGCCCGAATATGAATATTAAAGTATTGAAATTCCAGTGTTCTTGCGAGCGAGCAAAAATAATGCCATTTCCCCTTCTTTTTCTTTCCTTCCCTTTTCTTTTCCTTCTTTCCCCCCCCCCCCTTTTTTTTTTTCTTTCCTTTCCCTTTTCCTTTTTTTGATCTTTGTTTTTCTCCTTTCTCTTTTCTCCTTATCCTTTTATCTTTCCTCTTCCCTTTCCATTTTTTCCCGTCCTTTTTTTTTTGGCCGACAGAGGTGGCGCATTTGCCGACAGAAACTTTGAGTGGGGGGGGGGGGGGTGTGACACCCCAACACCCCCTCCCCCACCCCCTCCCTAGCGACCCCCCTGTCTACATCTGCGATTTTCTTTTATTGTTATTTGTGTGTGTGGGGGGGGGGGGGGAGATTAAGGTGTAGATTTTTTGGGGGGTGTCACCCCCCCCCCCCCCCCCCCCCATTCAAAATGTTCTAGCGACACCCCTGAGGATGGGGAGTAACCTCGACGTCGCGTTCAGAAATTGGATGGGATTCGATTGCGCCGCGCCGGGCACGTGTACTAGCGCGAGCTAGCGGGCTATAGCGCCACCTTTAGGCCGAGAAAAAAGAGGAACGTATTTTTTTCAGAGTGAAATGGTTTTTATCAGAGTGAAATGGTTTTAATGAAAGAGGAATGATTTCTGCGCACAGTACGTACATGTATATTATACGAGAGGAATGTACACGCAGGTCCAGATCGGGGTCTAGATGCATGACAAGCAAAGTTGTTTCGAGACAATAGGCCTATAAATGGAATGCATCTTTTTCTTTTAAAGTGGAATTTATTTCCTCTTGAAAGTAAAATGAATTTTTGTAAAAAGTGAAATGATTTTTTGGTGAAAAGTGAAATGATTTGTTGGGAAAAGTGAAATGAAATTTTGTTAAAAGTGATAAGGATTTTTTTGAAAAAGTGAAATGTAATTTTGTAAAATGTGAAATGAATTTTTGTTAAAAGTGAAAAGGATTTTTGTGAAAACGTGACATGAATATTTGTGAAAGAGTGAAATGAAATTTCGTGAAAAGTGAAATATATTTGTTAAGAGTGAAATATATATTGACTGGAGTGAAATGGTTTTGTAAAAGATAAATATATATTTGTTAAAGTGAAATATATTTTGTACTGATGGTGAACAATTATATTTAATTCCCTAATGGCGTGCCATAAATGGGTGTACATGACTAGCTGACATGGAGTATAGGCAATATATTTTATATCAAATATATTGAAAACTAGACATCAGTCCGAGGAGTTGATCCATAAAAACCCTGGGGTCTTAATCAGTCCACTGATGTAAATCTTAAAAAGTGGCAGTAACAATAAACACTTATTTTGTAGATTATCTGAGGATCTCCGTGCTACAGCTGCATATTAGCCGCTACGATCTCAGCAGAAGTTTGAATGACAGGCAGTTCTTATTATGTAATGCTTTATTCCCTCTTCCTACTATAGTGTAAGGAAATCATGTCTTCATCATAAATCTCCCCCAGCTCGAGAAATTATATGGTGGGACAGACCCATGGTCAAACCCATCTCCCTGGTTTCGCTGCCTACCTGGGATATCTCACACATATTAAGTGGTAATTCAACAAAAATCTGGTGTCATCAAATTATGATACAATGCACATGGACACTCAGTACATTTAACTTAAAGCCAGGTGTGTCATCACTCCCATTATCAACTCAAGGGGCACAGGAAGCGCTGCCGCCAAAGCCAAGGCGATGGCGCTCCAGGTACAAACAAATCTACTAAGTCAGAATATTCTCCAGTTTGGTTTTTAAAAAAATTCAAAGCGGAAAGATGAAAATGTTTACTTAAATATTAAGAAAAAACTTTTATCTCACGAAGAGATGTCCGATATCCACGATTTGACAAGTAATTTGATTTTTAAAAATACATTTTGCTGGCATTGCCAATATTCTCCCCGTGTTGTAACGCGTCGATTCAATGACTTGAAATCACTAGGGAGCAATCACTAGGACCGTACTGCCGACAGTTTCCCCGCTCTACACACATTCCAGGGGCTCCTGTGAACAAACACAAACTCTTGCACTGATTTTTAACGGTAAAATCAAGGATTATTTTTGTTAGAAAAATGATTTTTATTTTGGTTTTATTTTACAGGAGATATTTGTTCATGAGACCAGGGGCGGATCTAGCTTTTTTCCAAGGGGGGGGGGGGGTTGAGGGGCTGAGCTGGGTATTGCAAGGGAGCGTAGCGACCGAGCCCGAGCGAGCGAAGCGAGCGAGCGAGGGGAGCAGGGGGGGGGTGTGGGAGGGGGGATACCCCCCTCCCACAGTAGGGAGATTTTTCATTTTTAGGGTTGCCAGCTTGCGATTTTAAGCATACTTGCATGCTCTATTTTTTCTCTTTTTTGTTTTCCTATGCACATTAAATGTTTACTTGGCAGCCCAAGGGGGGGGGGGGTTAAACCCCCTAACCCCCCCCCCCCCCCGTAGATCCGCCACTGGAGACTGCTATGAAAGAACACTTTCACAGCAAGACGCACAAACGGAGGTAAGCTAGAAGGGGATGGGTGTGAACCCCAAGTAAATTCAAATTTAAATTAAGTGTATCAAAGAAATCCAAACATAAAGGATATACTCATTGTCATTACAGACTGAAAAGTAACACAAATTTATTGTCATAACTGCTGTAATGTGTCACAAGCAGGGTACAAGTGACACACTGTGTGGTTTCAAACCAAACAAAAATATATCACTATGCATTTTACTTTGAACTTTGGTAAAGTAACAGTACTTAGCCTATATCTACAAGTATGTTTAAGACAGAGACACCCTCTGATTTCAACTCTGGCACTTAACTGCAAGATTTACATTTGACAGAATATGAGCACTGAATTTCAATAATGCTTTATTTACATGTAAACTGACTTCTGTATGCCTCTTGCCAAAAATTCTTTATTTCACAAAATATCCATTATGAATATGAATCATCATTTCTTTTTTCCTGTATTATATTTTTCATTTACTGCGGCTATCACCTTTGATATTTAACCCAGATTGAAGGCCCTAAAGTTAGAGCCATACACCCAGTAGGAAGCCGAAGCAGCGGCAGGGATGGGTTCGTACGAACCACCCAAGAAGAAAGCAATGATCACTCAACAGGCAACACAACAAGATGTAACCATGAATGAAGAAACAAGGGACCAGACATGATTCTTGGGTCACCACCCCATCAGAGATCCCTGAATGAACAATGATCACCTAGTAGGCAACACAACATTATGATGAAAGCATGAGCGAAGAAACAACAGATTAGAGAGGATTTCTATGTCACACCCTTTTCTGAAGACATCCATTGCAACAGATATATACATGTATGAACATTTTTTGAGTAAGGTGAAGTTTCCATATAGTCATTTCATATAAATGGTAAAATCACTGGATACTACCAACCTTTCCTAGATCAAGAAAAGTCCAATCGCCTTATCTAGTATGAATCATAATGGCGTCAAACCAGTCACAATTGTCCCAGACTTATAGCTGGTTAGATCTTATTACTACTCACAATACCCTGCGAATTCGGTTGTACCATTCATATGACCATTTGAAACTCGATATGAATGCTTAGTGCATTTGTATTTCCATCTGAATGAACTTTAATTTGATCTTAGGTAGCTTAGCAGAACGCGATAGCACGTTAAACAAATTACAAAATTATTCTAACTTACAGTTTTATTCCATAGACATGATAGAGGCAGACCCAAAATATTAGGATGTAAATTTATTATTTAACTCTGTCAACACTTTAAAGCAAAATAACATGAAAACTTTTATTCAGATACAAGTCTGATTGTAATTTTAGATGCATAGACAAAACTAGCAATTTTGCTCTTTCCGTCTTTCCCTTGTCTTTACGTGCCATTACGTTTCGCTTACGGTAGCTACTTTAATTAGGCTTGAAGGTAGGCTTCAGAGTAGAGCTCATCATTTTATATATCAATGTCATGTTTAGCTAAGCCAAAGGATCATTTATTATGAATCAGTTCCATTATGATGAATATTTTTAAGAAATGGCAGAAGAAGGGATGGAATATTTGAATACTTAATAAAGCATGAAACCTTTCAGGAAGAGCGGATCCAGGATTTTGTAAAAGCGAGGGTACAAATCTCAGGAAAATTCTCTGACAAGCAAAACAAAAAAGCGGGGGGGGGGGGGAGGTCATCATACATTTTGGTGTCTTCTTGTCCTTCTAAATGCTCTGACAAGCAAAGAAAAATAAGATGGTCATCAGGTTTAAAAGGAGGACACAATGTACACTTTGGTGTCAAGGGGGGGGGGGGGGGGGGTCAGGGGCCAGAAGTGCTCCCTCCCCCTAAACCGCCACGGCATTTCAGTGACATTGGTTGTTGAAACTGCTGAAAAAAAATCAATATGAATATGAACAATGAAAGTAGGCACTAAGATTGTCTAAGATTGATAACTCGTCTCAAAACTTGGTGGCACGTTAAGGACCCGTAAGGACCCAGTTGCATAGCAAAGCAAAAGTAGACATGCCTTTATTTTGCTGATATATCAAATTATGATAAGAATTTGTAATTTTTACTGATTTTCAATAGTTTTGCACATTTTCATTCCTTTCAATAATTCATAATGATTTTGTTTTTCTATGTGAAAGATAGTTCATGTATTAAATTTTGGGACATTTTAGTCTTAATAGAAGGATTCCATCAAAAATCTGAATCACACGGATATTCTTTAAGATTTATGAAGATGCAATTCAAAAGAAGGAGACAAAAACTCGACCAGAGTTGTAAGCACTTACATGTAGTTTAATAACAGGTTTGATTGACCTGTGAAATGTGAGCAAACTCACACAAATTTGCTGATAATGCCATCTGAATGAGGGGTATTTGTAAATATTTTTAAAAATGAGTATTCAGTATAGTTATGGTTGTGGTTGAAATGATTTGATAAAAAAAAACAACTAATAACCAACCTGGAATAGCTCAGTGTTTGTAATGCAAGAAATTGATGTTCATTTTAATTACATTACATTACAAGAAATAGTTATTCTTTAATTGCCAACCATTTGTATTTTCTTGTACGCACACTGTATGATGTCTATGGTTATTGAGACAAGAGACAAGGAAATAATTTGTTGGGATTTTAGAACAAATATTGAATGTGTGTGCTTGTTAGAGAGATAGAGAGGAAGAAGAGGGGAGAGATAAAGATGTAAAAAATGAAAAATACGAAACATGGTGATTGAAAATAGGGTACAGATGAAGGAAGAGAGAGAGAGAGAGAAAATGAAACTGAAACAAAAGGACAAAAATATGAGCATATGAATAAAAAAAATTAACATATTAAAAAGCTAACAAAATCAATAAAGAAAGACTGATAAAGAGGTTAAACTGTTTTTAAAACCATTATTTACGAAAAAAAGATGGAAATGGGAAGATAAATAGAGGAGAAAATTAAGATTATAATATTAAAAAAAAAACAGGTAGCGGTTGACAAAGAGAGAGAGAGAGAAAGAGAGAGAGAGAGAGGGAACGATTAAGAAAATGATTAAAACAAGTGAATACAGAATAAGGGATGGAAAAAAGAATTGGGCATCGTTAATTATCTAGTCCATGATTTTCCAGATGAAAATAGAACAGTTATGAGTAAAAGTATAACAATATCAATATACACACGTAATTCAAATATCATAGTAAAAGATAAAAACCCAGTAATGCATACCCATGGCTCTTCCCAAGTTTGTCGATGTTCATTTGTCCGTAAGACAAGGCGTCCACTAGGGCGCGGACAAGACGCGGAATGCAAGATTAGTCATTCCGCATTCATTCAGCAAGCTCTCCGCATATTCTTGAAAGGCTCCGTTCACTGTCTTCACCATTCCTGAACACTTCCCAGCGTTTCCGCACCTTCAGGAGAGAGCAAAATTTCCGCGTCCAAATTTTGGTCTCGACCAAAATTTGGACGCGGAAATGAACTTCCTGACACCTTCGGCAACTTGTCCGCATTGTCGTCCGGACATCGTCAGGACATCCTGCCTTTCTTTAACACTTCTGCATTCTCCGGAAACGCTACTGAAAGCTTCCGCGGTGCCGGAAGCTTCGCGAAGGCAAGCGGAAGCCACGCAGAATGTTTCAGGATTGTCCTTGTCCGTAATTTTACCACTCCTGGTGTGATCCTAGATGTGTCCGCACTGTCCTGCCACGATCAGCATTTTCCGCGGCATTTCGGGACATTCCTGAATGATTCGTAGGACGCTCCTAGGACTGACTGCAGTCAATGTGTTGACATTCTTAATAATGTCTCAGGAAACAATAATTTGCATAATTTTTCCGCGTCTGACGCGGAACGAATGCCGAAATGACAAAATTTGCTTCCGCAACCCTTCCTAATGTTGTCGGCGCTCTAGTGGACGCCAGCCCTAAACAAAATAAATGTAGATTCCTTGAATTGCAAAATGAAATAGAGAACTCAAAGATTTGAAATGGTGTCGGAAACAAGCATTTTTTTTTTTTTTTTTGAGAATCCAATAAGCACTGTAAATCTGTAATGATAATATCATAAGCAAGAAACACCCCCCCCCCCCCCCCGCACAAAAAAGAACATTCGAAGGAGAAACGGATTGAATACAGAGAGATGTAGACGACGAGAAATAATACATGTTCAGATGAAAAAAGATACAGCGAAGATACAGAAGAAAAAAAAAACAGGGCGGATCAAGAAAGCGATGTCAGGGTAATAATATCCAAACCCTTTGGAAGCGCATAGGGACGTTATATCATAATGTGATATGCGCTATACAAGAACGGTTTCTTATTATTATTAATCATGATAAATTAGAGAAAGAGAGTATCTACTGGACACGTTCTCCCTGAATCGAATGGCGAAAAGGGCGAAAGGGGGGTGGGGTGAAAAGAAGCAACAAAAAAAAAGGGGGAGGGGGCAAGAAGAGGTTATACTACCTCTCTCGCACCCTCCCCTCATTTGGTGACCTTGTTTTTGGCATGTCATCCACCTAGCGTGCCTAGTAAGCCCAGCGATCCCCCGACCCCAGATTCAAGGATGGATAGCGGACATTTTAAACAAGAGTCCACTATTTTTATCATGATCAAGTTCCCGTGCCATTAAAAAAAATCTCGAAAATTTACCTGTGTGAATATATATATATATAAATATATATATAAATATATATATATATATATATATATATATATATATATATATATATATATATATATATATATATATATATATATATATATATATATATAGTGGCGGAAATTGGATGTTGGGGGGGGGGGGGTTGTGTGTGAGAGATGGTGGGGTGTAGGTGTTGATTTGTGACATGAGGGGGCAGAGGTGTGTTGAGGTAGATCACAAGGGCGAACCTGGGTACCACTTTTTGTCCCATTCCCCCACTCTCATATCTCCATTCTTACACCGTTCCCTCTCATGCTCTTGGTAGCGAGCGGTCCATTAGCAACAGTGGGCCGGAGATGTGTGAATCGGAATCACATACAACTTTATATTACTCCACAATGAAGATACTGAGAGCCTGATTTACAGTGCAACTATACTGAAGCTTTAAAGCTTCCTTTTTATTATTGTGTATTGACTAATACTTTCATCTTTCTATATCGGGGACTATACCCGTACTAATACATAATTAAGACATATGGCAAACTTTATTAAACAATTGTCCTGAGCTTCATAGTGCCTTTTTATGTTATATTCCCTAATCAGAAAGTTGCTATACAAACTTGGAGAACTGGGGTAAGCGCAGGCATCCAGTGTTTTGGACTATGTGACCCTTGACCAAAAACAGTATATAACTGTAAATTATCTTTACCTGACTACGGCCTAATTCGGATAATACCGCCGCCCCCACCTCAACCCCGAAAGGGGGGTCGAGTGGGTGTTACCTAGTGCGATGCCTGGCTTTCTGTTTTTGACTTGGCTCAGTTCTCTTCTGGGAGCTCTCGCTCTGTCTGCATGCTTTTACCCCAATATCCTACCCTTTATATACTCTCGGAGCAAGCCCTTCCATACTCTGAAGCATGAAACCATCCCAGAGTTGTAAAAGAATTACTTCTACACAGATTAAGATTTCCTTTCCCCATAGAGAGCTGTACTAAGCAAGTTCAACTGATATCTTTTCTGTACACAACGGGGCTGGAAATAGCCCTGCCTGTGTAATTAAGCTTTGCCATCGTCAACAGTCTCCTTTGTCTTTAAGCTTCTTGGAGTATAATAACCTATTTAAGCCATTCTCTCTCTTATACGATATCCAATGAAAAAGTGCTGGGAATAGGGCTGAGTGGTATTGAAGGGGTTACTGACAGTATGCACAGGCTTCCGTTGTTAGAGATTTAGTAGTGAAATATAAAGTGGTTGTTCCCTTTTGGGTTCATGTCAACCATGGACATGGGTATGTAGACTGGAAGTCTGAGAATAAAGGGGTTAAACCAAAGAGAGTTTTAGCTGTCGCTTTGCTCTCGAAAGAGGGCTTCCTGCTTAAAGTGGCATTCCGTCACAATATATATATCATTGGCGCTAGATACCCCCCCCCCCCATCCACACACACACACACACACGCACACACGCGCGCACACACGCACGCGCGCACACACACACACACTCTCTCTCTCTCCCTCTCTCTATCATTATTTTTAATATATGTACACAGTTTTTTCTCTTATGACGTATTCTGTATATCTGCTTATGACGCCAATATCTTACAAGACCGCTCATGAAAAATCACTTCCATACATGTTCAGTTCACTCAGAGAAAGTAAACTAGAAACACAAATGTTGAGAGAAATAGACGCAACACTCATTTTCCCATACTTGTGCTTTATTGATAGTGTGCCTTGCCGTCATACTTATGTCAATTTCGTTTGTTCCAAATACTGTATTCTGAATCATGTAATTAAGTCAAGCTATGAATTGTGAAAATTCATTTGTGATTGTGTTTATTAGAAAATGCATTTGCAATTTTGTCCGAAATTTGAAACTGTATTTGAAATGTTGTTTATGTGAAAATTGATTTGTAATTTTGAATGAAATGTGAAACTTTATTTGCAATTTTGTTATGTGACTCTTTTTTTTTTACCCTTCGATTAGGCAATTTTATTTTAGATCTATCTCTGAAAAACATAATTGATGCATGTACAAAAGAATAATGTATATTACAGCAAAATAAGTAATACATAATGATTGTCAACAGTTATAAGCGTTTTCTGAACAGCATAGTTGAACGTAATAGTATAGTGAAATTTACAACAAAAAAGAGTATGCTTTAAACACACAACATACATGATGAATAATACCACCAAATAACAACAGAATGAATGAGAATGGTTTGGGAATTGCAATAAAGATTATACTAAACAATCAAAATTCTTTCAAAATTTATCAATTTTTTAAAATAAAGTTTATCAGTTTTGTTTGCAAGTATGCTAACTTGCCCCTCATTTGCGTAACAATTCCTGATATTACTGCTTTATTGTCTGGAAAGCCGGTATGGTGTTTTTGTTGTTATACGAGCAAAATGTAATTGTTGTTTCGTCCAAATTATTACACAGTTTAAAGCATCATTTCATTTTTCTATGAAACTTAAAAAAAAACATGTATAAATGATAACTCTATCCTACAACGTGTTACATTATGTAGCCGGTCGGTCAAACGACTCCAAATCAATTAAAAGAGTTTTAAAATGCACCATATCTTCTTCTTCTCTTCCACAAAAAAATTCCATGAAAAATTATTTGTAATTTTGTATGAAATTTGAAATTCTTTTTGCAATCACATTATGAAACATGACGTATAACTTATATAAGATGTGAAACCTTACTTGCTGATCTGTTTATGAGAAATTTTACTTTAGAAGAAAGATCCCTCAAAAACTTTGGGTAATGGATAGTAAATTCAACTTTTTAACAATGAATAATTTACAATTCCACTACATTTGTCAAATTGACGATGTAGTAAATATCTCGTATTATAGGCCTATGAGTGCCCATACCTATACACTTTACTATATCGTCCATTTGAAAAATTACTCCTTGAAATAATACAATTTTATGGTGTGTAACTATAAAAACTTTACCTACAAATCGGTTTCTCCACCATGAAAAGTATCGCTGATACTCAACTAAACATTTAATTTCTAGCTAAGTACAATCATACAACAGATTTGAAAAAAATACGTCATACTTGCGAAACGTATACTAAATTATTTTAATTCCATAATATCAGAAGAAACGTATTCTCATGAAAACTCATGGAATTGTGAAAGTCATGTAAGTATTTCGGGAAATTTGACAATCTGGTGCATTTGACTTTTTAAACAAGCAACAGATACACTTCTTTAAAAAAACATCATAATTTGTAAGTGACCATTGAAGACGAAATCAAAGGGTTAGTCTGTATGGAAACACATTCTTTTGAAATTCCAATGGATTCTTCTTCTCTTCTTCTTCTTCTTCTTCTTCTTCTTCTTCTTCTTCTTCTTCTTCTTCTTCTTCTTCTTCTTCTTCTTCTTCTTCTTCTTTTTCCTCCTCCTCCTCTTCTTCGCTGTATACAGGCCACTGTCAGGTGTATTCTCGGACCTTGTGCTGTGCAGGCGTATAGAGTGACTCAATAAAAAGGGCCTACAAAAGAGACCTAAAAAGGCATACAGAGCTGAATTACCTTAATTAAATTATAATATGTATATATCTGCAAACTTTTTAGATCATGATGATAATTTTCTTTTCAATAATATTATGTTCTTCATCTACAGAATTCTGTAATGGATTTTAATACAAAAAATACATTTTTCTATTTGTAATTCTTAAGTAGGAAAAACATCAAATTTATATTAAAGTGATTTCGTAACTTTGTAGAGGCTTGATAAAATCTGAGCTGCCTGGCCTTACATGCTATCATTGTATGTAATATGGTGTAAAAATGAAGCCCAGGGAAAAAAAGCACTTCAAAATCATCATGTGTTTCACAAAAGTAAACATATGCAAGTGACCGGAAATGTCAGACTCATTTTCCCCCATAGACTCAGTGTTATGCTAAAGCGTATGGCCATACGCTTTCTTAAATGGGAGTATTCAGTCATAGATATCTTAATAATAGCATTATATATTTGAAAACCTTTCTATGCCTGGCTGTTATCCTTCTGAACATCATTATACAAGACAGATATCAAAATTTGACAATTTATTAAATCAAGCCTCCACAGAGTTACCAAATCCCCAAATACCGATGTGCGCTTTAAGCTATATACTTTTAGATACCTATTAACTGTACTGAAAACCCAAAACATCATTTTCTTGCTTTCTCTCAAATAGTAGAACGAAATATTCGATTCAGTATATATTTATTTCCAATTCATTAAAAATGATACAAACGAAAACAAGCACATGAAGCAAACAAACAAATAAAACAAGTTCAAAACAAGTTAATAAATCAATAACATGGACAGGGAAACAAACAAAATAATGATTAAAACATAGTTTTCGTACAACATATGTCATGACAATAATGATAAGTTGAAAAAAATGAACGGAAATTGGGCATGAACTGGAAAAGCCAAGAGGAAGGCTTGTTAAATCGCCACATCCAAAAAAATCTGGATCATTTAAACAGTAACAGTAAGATATGTGTATCTATGATCGTCTCAATATGTGGCAAGTACCGAGTAAGTGAAATATAGATGAAACTCAAAACTTAAAATCTAAAAACTTTAAGAAAAACAGAACAAAACAAACAAACAAGAAGGCTGATCGTTTCTGAGTAATAAATAACTGATTAGTAGACACTTTTTGTATTGTTTTTTCAATGTATTATTGCATTGTGTATTAAAAAAAATACATTTCTCTATTGGTAAGTAGGAGAAACATCAAATTTATAACACCGATGTGCGCTATATACTCGTAGATAGTTACCTGCTGAAAACCCAATACATCCTTTTCTTGCTTTCTCTCAAATAGTAGAAAGAAATATTCAATTCCGTATATATTTATTTCCAATCAGTTTTTTAAAAAGATACAAACGAAGTCAAGCAAACGAACAAATAAAACAATTTAAAAACATGCAAATAAATCAACAAAATAGACAGGTAAACAAACAAAATAATGATAAAAAATAGTTTTGGTACAACGTACGTTATGACACTTTAAGAAAAACAGAACAAAACAAACAAACAAGGCTGATCGTTTAGTAATAAATAGTAGACACTTTTTATATTGTCTTTTGAATGTATTATTGCATTGTTTATTAAATATGCTCAAGTCCAAATCATGCCAGTGGGACCGGGGTGTCGAATTAAATGTCTTGATATATCATTTGAGAAGGTCCACCAATTAAGCTGATGAAACGGTCTATTACAGTGACTGTGAATTTTATAATTAATTGAGAACATATTCATTACAGCCTAAATACAGCCTAAATAAGCAATAGGTAAACTATTATAAATGATCGTACTTTCATCCTGAACTTAAAGAGCACCCAAAGCGGCCTAAGTTAAACCCGTCTTATTATTACTTAGAGTTTATGAAAGCAAAGTGTCTAGGCAGCATGTTCCTTATAACTTGTAAATATGTAGCAAAATGAAGAAACAAAAATTACTTTCGGCATTAAAATGAACATAAGAAATAAGTTTCGTAGGGTAGCTTAGCGAAACGTCGTGGCGCGTAAAAAACGCGGGAAAGAGGCATATGGCAAAATTATTCAAACTCAAAATTTTATTTTAAAGAGGCAGAACCTAAATATTAGGATGTAAAATTAGTATTTACCTCTTTGAACACTTTTAAGCAAAATGATATGATATTTTTTATTCAGATATGTCTGATTCTGATTTTAGAACCACAGACAATACTGGCAATTTTCCTCTTTGCCTCTTTCCCGCGTCTTTATGCACCATTGTGTTACGCTAAGCTAAACAAAGCTTTTGTATTGTCAATTGCATAGAGAATTATGGTGATTAGTACAGGATGTATAGACGTTGATATTTGGCACCCCGTCAATTTATATATTTATTTATTTATTACACTTCTTTATTCAGGGTAGTCTGTTCAGTACATAATAAAAACTATTCTGCCACAGAGCCCTGATAAAATAAAAACTGTACATGAAAAATGCACAATTACAGTTAAAACTGTACAAGATATCCCATTAGAATATCATGAGGTTTATGCATGGTTTAAATAATATTGAAAAAAACCAACGATCAGAATAAATTGAACAAAACGCATGACAAGACACTAACTGAATATACACATAATCAACACTGCACAAAAGAACAACATTTGAATAATACTACTGACATTAACATCATATTGAAAAATATGAAAATCCAAATTGTTTGTAAAGAGTCAATAACACTATAGTACTGAATCAAAATTAAGGACAATGAGAAGGGAGATACGGTAATCATGTAATAACTGTGATAATCTCTGACAACCAAAAAAAAAAAAGGTTATCACATGTTTGGGGGTCTAGTTTGTTTTCCTCCAAAATTCTCTGACAAGCAAAAAAAAAAAAAAAAAAAAAAAAAGTGGGGGGACATTCGCCTATTTTCAAAAAGATGTCCCCCTGTCCCCCCTGGATGTTTATTTTTTATGTTTTTTAACAGCACAACAACGTATCACGTGAGGAATTCTTTTAGATCCCTCTTAAAGACTCTTAGGCTCTGTGCTTGTTTAACTTCAAGCGGAAGCTCATTCCAAATCGTTGGAAATACTTCATAAACTTCGGCGGGGTTTACACCTGACCTAAAGATAGGCGGTTTTCGGGAATAGAATGTGATGTCATCATTCTGGTATACTCCGTATGGCATAGCTCACGCTGTCGGCGACCCTTTGCGATTTGGCAGACACAAAATGATGTAGGTAATGGCCAGAATAACTAACAGAAGCACCGCAATCACGCCCACCACAGTTGACAGGCCATTGCCATTGGTTCCTGGGATTATAAGTAAAGAAAAGAATATTTAATAATCTTTAGATTCGGGTCGAATTTCCACGTGAAATAGGCAAGGCAAAAAGAGATCATTTTCTTTCTCTTTTCTTTTCTACCTCATTTTGCATAGTTTAAACTTAGAATCCGGATTGGGGCCCCAAAACAGTTTAAAGTCAAGACACATTGGAAGGATTGGTTACAATCGGTTTCGTCTTCCAATCTTAATCTTTACTTTAACCCCATCTTGAATGAAAAATGATATATCAGATACAACCAAATAGGTGCTTTATGTTTCAAATGACTTTGAAATTTTTAAAAAGGGAAACAAAGTTATCATAAGATTAGAATTGATAATTGCTGATAACTGAAAAACACTTATATAAAAATAACAACCACCTGTAATTTGACTCACAAGGCGCAATAATATCTTTATGAATAAACCATGTTAAATGAATGGAGAGAGAGGGGGGGGGTGGGGTCTTACCTGAGAAAGCAATCTCTACAGCGTTGCAGAGCGGATCAATTCCTCGGAATCCCGTGTAAGTGTAAATCTGATCTTCAGTAATCTCAAATACGCCATTAGGGTTAGTGCTAATAAGTGGTTCAAGGACGTCATCAACTAGCTCATTGGCAAGCATCGAACATCTAGCAGCGCTTCTGGCGATTTCGAACACGCTGGAAATCAAATTCTTCGCGAATGATCTCCTCGCTTCACCATTACCACCTGTAATAAGACGGAGAAGTGCGAAAGATAAGAATAAAACAAAACAAAACAAAACAAAACAAAACAAAACGAAACGAAACAAAATTTTTGACTTAACCCATTGCATACGGGAACCGTGTGGTCCCTGTATTAACTTTATGAGAATTTTTTTTTTTTTTTTTTTTTTTGAATTTGAGAACTAAGTAGTCCAGGGGTTAAGTTTGATGCATCATTATCATACTTTTTTTTTAGCGTTGCTATTAAAGAAGATTCATATCCAGTCATGCAATCGGGGGCGTCGCTAGCGGGTGGGGGTGGTGTGGGGTGTCACCCCCCCCCCTTCCCGCTCAAAATTGCTGTAGGCAAATGCGCCACTCTGTCGGCAAATTAAAACAAAAGGAGGGGGAAAGGGAGAGGGAAGAGGAAAGGGAAAAGGAGAAAAAAAAAAAAAAGGGAAAGGAAAGGAAAACAAAAATGGAAAGAAAAGAAGGAAAGCAAAATGGCAGGAAAAAAAAAATAAGGAAAAACTAGCCCAAAAGTAACATTGGAAAGTTAATATTTAGGCAAAAGGCGTCCCCCTTCGGCAATAGGCTGCAGGCTCCACACCCCCCCCCCCCCCTCCCCGCCCCTGAGGACTTTCAAAGTTCCGATATTGGGGCAGCCACCAATTCAGATTCGGGCAGCGAGGAGCCAGAATATCCACATATTTGGACAGAGAGGTTCCCAGACAATTATAATTTCTGTATGTAACTTCTGTACATTTTCTCTACAAAAGTTTGTTTTTTAAAATTGAAAAGTTATTAATTATTCGGTCAAAAGGTGTAAGCCCCCTCCTTGCAAAAATTGGCCTTTATGATCAAGATCTGTACACCTGTGTTTTTCTTTTATTATTATTTGGGGGGTAGATTAGGGTGCAGCATTTTTGTCGGCAAATTTGGGTCACCCCCCCCCCCCCCTCATTCAAGATGTTCTATCGACGCCCCTGTGTACAACATCAATAATTTACCAGTTTAGGACAAACTCAAAACCCGATGCTTTAAATAATATTTTCACTGGGAATTAGGCCTTATTACGTTTATGAAAGTAGGCCTGCCTTTAATTCTGTATTTTCTACCAATCACCGCTGCACACGAGGCGCCATTTTACTTGTGGTAATATCTCCACCAATAAAGCATGTGAAGGCATTAAGCCCATACACTACAGTCATTCAACGCAATGTTTGTAAAATTTGTTATTTTCTAATGATGTTGCGTATCCTGTCGCCCTCACTTGACGCCAAAGTCCGCGTCAAAGACCGCGCGGTCCTGCGTCAGACAAAGGACGTCTCATGTAAAACGACCATAAAGTTTTCAACCAAGAAAAAAAAAAATGATAAAAATATTCCGGGTGTTGCTTGTTTCCCCCGGTGTAATACTATGGTATAAATTTGAGTACGTATATTTTCGGTCGGATGACCCTCGCATTATTAAAATGAAACTGTTACCTTGGACGGAGAGGACAGCGTCACAGAGTTCTTCTCTGCTGTCATACCCTACGGCTTGAGATCCAATTCGAGCAGCATCCTGAATGATAGGAAAGCTGAAAGGGGATGAGTTTATTCCTAAGGTCCGGAGAAAACCATACCAGTCTTGGCACCAGTATATTGCTTCCTCATGAGCTAGCAATACACACAGGAATTCAGCTCCGAATTGAGAGATGAGATTTTGAAGAGATATCCTAAGGAAATTGTCCTTGACGTTGATGCAGATTGTATTGATATTAGATGGATAGCTGAGGATCATTTCGAGGTCGATTCCGTAGAGTTCTCTGATGGTGATGATCAGGATTCTAGCGAACATCGGGAACTCGTGATCGCTAGCTGCAGTATCCATGTATGTCGGTACGGTTGAACCTACTTGTCTGCGAACTCTATAACCAGTTCCCTGGTATATCATGTTATCGATCATAGTGATTATGTGGTTACAGGATCCCGTTGCGTCAAAGGCTTCCAGATGATCAGTTGCCTCGATGACCTGATCACAGATGGGATCCCAGTATATACTTACCTGGTCCAACTCTAGTATTACCAAACCTAGATAAGGTAAGACATCGGTGCAAATATAGGCCAGTGAATCAATGATACGATCCTGCTGCCAGATATCACCAGAAGCGTTGATCAAGTATGGTACCATGAGATCAGAAAGGATCTCTCCTGGGTTCTGGAATGGCTCAACGAGTTCTTGGACTGGTATATCGTCAGAATCATATCCGGACACGCTGGCAACCAAGAAAGTAGTTGCAAGAATGACTGGGAACGGCTTCATAGTAGACAGGCGCTTTGGCCGTGTTTGGTTAAAATGCTCCGGTATTACTTGATGATCTATGACGATGGTGAACTTCTTACTTTCTGTATTAATGGAATAAAAATAAAGAAGAGAGGACTCACCGGTAATCACTGGCGTAGCCAGGATTTTTCAATTGGGGGGGGGGGGGGGGGAGACGTGAAGGATCCAACCGCGTAGCCAGGATTTAATTTTAGGGGGGGGGGTGTGAGAACGGGAAGCGTGCGAAATTAGTGTTGAACACGCCAAGTGTGCTCCCAAGAGGGGTGGGTGTAGGAAGGAGGGAGTTTCCCCCCTCCCGCGCGAAGCGTGAAAGCTATGACGTTTTGTAGCAAATTTGAGAGAAAGATAACGGCTCGCAGCACCTTTTTTTTTAGGCGGAAAAATAGTTCGACGCCCGAACTGCTTTTCAATTATTTGGACCCAGTACTGCACTGTATATAAAGGGTTGGGTGCAGGAGGAGGGAGTTCCCCCCCCCCCCCCCCCCCCCCCCCCCGCGAAGCGCGAAAGCTCTGACGTTTTATAGCAAATCTGAGAGAAAGGTTACGGCTCGTAACACCTTTTTTAGGCGGAAAGTTAGTTCGACACCCGGACTGCTTTTCAATTATCTGATTATTTGGACTTAATACTGCACCATAACAGGGGTGGGCCTCCCGCGCGAAGCCCCGATCCAATCCATCGGCTAGCGGACGTGGGCGAACCCCTGATCCAATACCATGTATACATCGGCTTATGAATGAGGGCGCATGGTGCCCTGCCCAAACCATGCGCAGCATGATACAGGCTCGCTCCAATACATCAGGACATGCGTAGCATGATGGTCATAGTCTAGGAGCCTGTCCAGAAAATATTCACCCCATTTTACATATGGGAATTTACCCCTAAAAATAGGCCATCCATTTCATTCACAAAAAAGCTTGTCAGCTCGAACGAAGCCGCCGGGTTTGGCCCAAGAGCCCCCTAAATGGGCCCCTAAGTATGGTTGATTCAACCCATCTAACATCATGAACATAAATATCATTCACCAAACTTTGTCAGGGGAAGGTATATGACTATACATTACCAAAACACAAAAAATGACAGGAATGGTTGTCAGGCGGCCCCTACAAAATAATTTGGGCAAATTTTCCCCAAATTCTTTTGGCCCATATATAGACCAAGTTTTGTCAGAAGGAAAAGGTACGGTTTTTGCATTACAAAATATAAAATGTCACAAAAATTTCCATTGGGAATGGCGGGATAACACCCCTAACCCCCCCCCCCCCCACCAAAGTGCCCCTAAACCAAGCTTTGTTGCCCAAAATGCACTGGATGTAGAGAAGACACATTTTTTAGGCATTACAACCCTAATAACTCCTGTGTGTCCACCCGATACAGAATCCATCCACAATGACCAATGACATATGTTGGAAAAAAGGTACAATGGACAAGGGACTAATTTACAACACATCCAAGGTGTGTTAGGTTTGAGTCCAGTGGGCACTGAACGCTGTGTTACCCGTTTTACCCTGGTGTCATATTATATAGACTTCCATACCAGCCGCATGATTGTGAAAAAAAATTACATGTTTAAACACTAGGGGAGCAAGCAGTGCGGCCTAGCTGGCCAGCGGAAATGCGTACGCAAGTCAG
>CM046852.1:5320634-5330718 GCA_025618425.1 Heliocidaris tuberculata
CCTTTTAAAAGCATGGAAATGACATGTTGCATTGGACATCATATAAAGATGGTAATGTTACATCAATTTAATAATTATTTTAACCACATTACAGGCCTTCATCAGGGGCTGGGAATATTTATGTGTGCTTTATCCCCTTCATCTTGTATAATAGACCTACCTGTAATTGGGTCTATTACAATTGTGCACACAGTATCTAAAATTTACATTAATTAGGGAGTCATGTCATTGCCTATGTGTGGTAAGTAGGCTAAGTACAACATGCATGATCTTAAAATTTATATTTCAATTCAAAATAGGCTGAATTTTGGCAGCGTTCTTTAATTAATGAATAGTCTATTCTACTAGACCTTACAAGATGTGAACAAATATATTCATAAATGTAGGCCTAGTCCTATATTCCAAATCCTCCAAGAGACTGCTAATGATTAAATATTCACTCTTGTATCATTTTATCTTCCCCCTCAGTTTGTGCATGAATAACTACAGGTATGTCCCTCTATTCTACGAGCATTGTGCCATTTCTTGTATTGGCCCTTTGGGGCAGGCCGGGCAAATCCGTACAGAGGCTGCTCAGAGATTGTACAGAAATCGTGCAATTTCAGTGCAGTTGCCGTGCAGTCTCCGCAGCATCCGCACGGAAATCGTATGGAGCCCATCTGAAATTGAAAAATGTCTCGAGGTGGCTGCACGGCCCACTTATACATGTACAAGCTTATCTGCAGATAACCTTGTACTCCAGACTAGCTTTTACGGGGTGAATAGGCTTCAGTAGCTTTTGTGTGTATTAGCGGGCCTTTTTCCAGTCTAGATCATTCATACATGAGAGGAAAATAATTATTTAAAATTTCACTTACAATTCTGAATCCCCAAATTTGTGGCATAGTAAGAGTCGAAGAGTCCCTGAATCAGGTAATCTAGCAAATTTAAGAAAATTAAATCTTGCTTATTTAGAGCAATTTTGTTATCTGTTTTTGACTACTGCAACAGTGAATGTTGGACACAGTCCCACATAGGCAAGGGCCTATGAGTGGCATGGCCATGCATGGCGCGGGAGCTGTGGGGTTGCTGTGGGATGACTGTCCAAAATCACGGATACTGCATGGGCAGCGAGCGGCCACCTTGCGATAGCTGTGCGATGGCCGTGCGAATGTCCCACGAGTCTACAATCTAGTTTCGATTTTTATTTGCCCCCATTTTCACTGAAAAATTGTGTGTTTGCTGCATGATCAGCGCGAGGCCACTCACAGGACCATCACTACATGTACACTGTATATGGGGCTGTGTCAATTTCGGCCTGTCACGACCTCCAAGTTGAAGAGGTAAAAACACCAATATAATCCGCAAAATTTTGAGAAAATACTTTCTTCTACATTTTAGAATCATAGAATATCTAATTTTATGCCAGATCCTTCGAACGAGTGGTTTCCTCAACGATATCAACCACAATATACATGTACATGTATGTAGCCATTCTCTTATAGTGGTGAGTGAGCTAGACTTGCATGTGGAACGTCGTAGCAAGCAATGTGCCCTAGCTCTGCTCTCGTAGACAGGGCTGATTCTACTGTGCAGTGCACTGCTGTTGGCCTGCATTGAGTAGGGTAATTTTCACTCATACATGTAGAATCGGTGCTCACATAATGTGTGAGGTTATTTATAAATGATTTCTCACCAATATATAGATCTATATGGGCAATAGGCGATAGGCAATCGGTGTTCCGTACTCATACAGATGTACATGTATGTGAGTCCAAAAAAGCACTCTTGCCGCCTAAAACATCCTCTCAATCCCATACAAACTCTGAATGTTTTTCAAGTATCCCAAAAGTGTTTTAATGATGAGGTCAGCACATCAGGGGGCACATCATCGGGGGGGGGGGGGGGGGGGGGGGGGTGGGGGGGGGGGGGGGGGGGGGGGGGGGGCAGCGGGATGGCACCGATCTTACAAAATAGATGAAATGAAAATTAACAAGGCCATTAATTTAGGGGGAGGGTATGGAGGGAGTTTTATCATTGTCTTTGCTCATTCTTCTTCCCTCTCTCACTTTCCTCTTTTTGTGTGTCTTTTCTGTCTTATTCCCCCTTGTTTAACCAATTGATTGAGGGGATAGCATGTGCCCTGTAGCTATTCAACTGTGTGTTGTTGTTGTTTTTTTAGAAACATACCATTGATCTATGATGTATTCTGACAAGATAAACTTCACATACATGTACACTGCTCTCTTACTCATTAATTGTCATCTCTGTTGTTCATTTTTGCAATTTAATGTATGTGTGTATTGATATTATCCAAAATTTATCAAGACCTTTCTCATTTCATTTGGGATGAAAGATGGATAGATGAAGAAATAAAATGGAAAAGCTACATGGAAGTCTGTCCAGCTTACCATATACTCATTCTTTCTCATGATGGGTGACATCACTTGCCTTATCATTAATAAACAGGCCTGCCAATAGCAACACTAACCCTAACCCTATCTTTAATCAAATAAAACATTCTGCAAGTGTCACTAGAGCAAAGGTCAAAGCAAAATTAGTATCAGAAATTTTCAAATGACTTCCTACAACAGGCAAACCATGCTTCAAAACTGCAGCTACCTTGCCCACCGTCACTTAATGACTTTCCAACGCAAATCAGTGACAAGCTGGAAATACCACCATGGTGTAGAGAAGATCAAGTCTAACATTTTGTTGCGATTTGCAATCTCATCCGATCAGTTAGGAGTGTGCAAGTTGCATTATAAGATTTCAAACCAAATCCTGGCCTATATAGTAAAACATTGTCAAAGCATACTTGCAATCACAGACAGATAAAAAAACATCCTGAAAATTTCAGATGATCAAGGTAGTAGTGATCTGGGCCCCGTCTTATAAAGAGTTGCGATTGATTGAATCGATCGCAACTTGAAATCAATCGCAACTCCTATCTCTTAAGTACAAAGTTTTAATTTGTGATTGATTTGAATCAATCGCAACTCTTTATAAGACGTGGCCCTGATCTACTACTAGTACCGGTCTGCCAGGTCTATAGTTGTAAAAGTCAATTTGTATTCTTCTTCTTCTTATATTGATTTCCTCCGCTTGGCGAAAGCTGTGCTTGCATGAGCACAGGAGATCACAAATCCATAGCACTGTCAGAGTTTATTTTTTTTTGTTGGGTTTTTTTTTGTACGAGTTCATTTTCTTCACCTTTACCCAAGATTGCTGTCGTCTCAGCAGTCGGGCTTCCAGTTCTGGATCTTCTTGACTATTCTCATTGCTGCTCGGGGTCATCCTTTCTTTTCCTTTTCTTGTATATTATTCCGTGGTCTCTGGCTCTCTTACTGTGCTCTCAGTAGCTTGCTCTACATGTATGGGGAGCTGAATCATTGGTTTGCCCATACATGTACCCGGTCAAGTCTGGTCTTGAATGTGTTCACCGAGGGAGCAGTGACCACTTCCTCGGCAGTGAATTCCACTCATTAATTATTCATTGGCTGAAGGCTTCCTGTCTTTCCTTGGTCTTACATCTGTTTTTTGGTGAGTTTTAGGCTATGACCCCTTGTACTGGAAGTAGAGTATTCAAAGAAGGCATTACTCAGGATTCTGTCGAGACCATGAATGATCTTGTATACTTGGATCATGTCACCTCTACGTCTTTGTGCATTTTGGTGCATTATTTCTGCAACTGAGATGTTGACAGCAACCATCAATAACACAACCCCAAATATAAAAAGTCTTTTAAAGGGAAGTCTAGCCTTAGTATCAAGTTGTTCCAAAGGAAAAGGGGAAAAAAATCAAGAAAAGCAGATTTTTGTTTCTCCTTTTTAAATCAGTCAAGTTATAAGAAAGCCATGATTTTGTTATAAAGTTGCAATCATTAGACACTCATGATTTTCAAATTGACAAATAAATAATAGCACCTTAATGTGATGCAGGACAACGCTCCTACTTGTTCCAACATTCAGTAAGGTTGAAATGTCATTTTCCGACTTTATGACCTGATATGACTTTTTTTGGAGAACCTACATGTAGAAGAACATGCTATCTCGAAAATATTTTTAGTACAGTTCCAAGGGAAAAAACGTGCTTCGTAGAAAATTGGAAATCAATAGTCAATAATTATTTGTGTAGAACAAATGTCTCCAAGTACATCATGGTAGGATGATGATTTTTTTTATTCATTCATTTAAAATATATTTATTACAGTCTTCTTTATACTGTGTGGCACTTTCAATGAAGAATATTGCTCTTCCAAGAGGCCCTGTTCTGTACAATTAAAAACATATTAAAACATTAAACATGTATGCAAAGTAGAATCTAAAAGGAAAAAAAAACAATAAGGAACTAAGGTGTAGAATAAAAATCAAGAAAACTGTTGAAACATACTTGCATACACAAGAAAAACAATACAAGTTAAATGAACAAAGATGAGGGGAAAGTGGCTTCTCAAGGGCATTTAAAATATGTACCCGGTAAGTGTTGGCATTGCCTCTTAAAAGGACAGCTCCTGTGTGGACGGTATGGTAGTGATGACCACTTTTTAAACTACTTGTATTTCTTTTTTCAAATGATTTTGTTCGAACTTTCACCAATCTGTTTCTCTGATTTTTCTTGATTTATCCGGATTAACTTGTTAGAAAATTAGATTGCCCTTTAAATTCAACAACATCATTCTTTACAATATGCATGCCATGTGCAGAAGCATGCAATTGTTTAGGGTAAATACACCAACTGTACATGTACTTTTTTCTTTCTGATTTACTCTAAACAGGCATGAAATGCATAATGAAAAGCTTATTTTATCATTCAAAGCTTACTCCTTACAAAAGTAATGAGAGTCCAGTGAAAGTCATTACTCAGGTCAAAATCCAACAGCAAAAAATGATTGCTGTTTTGTATAAAATTTATGAAAAAAATTATAGTAGTAAACTCTTTAGCATAGTGCACAAATTTTTCACCTGATAGCTACATGTATGTAGTGTATATAGTTATATACATGTACTTGTGGTGAATATTAATTGGAAGTGTGATATAATATCAACCTTAGACATCATTATTCATATTCTGTTATGATATATTTTTTCTAAAAAAATTTACTCTCTCTCTCTTTGTACAAAAGTACACAAGCTAATAAGGTGAGAGCCTCTTTTCCAAAAATTGTTAAATTCCTTATGTAATGTTTTTACAAATAGAGCTATATAGATGTAGAAATACCGGCCTGAAAACAATCAGATAGCAGACATTCTGTGATATGTGTACAGGCCCAAAAATAGCTAGGACTTTTCAGAGGTTTAATTGAGGTACACCTTGTTTAGGGGGTCTGTTCGAGGGGGTTAAACTTATTTAGGGGGAAATTTCTTGAGAAAAAGTGAAAAACCTCAAAAAGGAGGGTGTGATTTTGACCAATGGATAAAACTTGTTTAGGGGGTTTCAGAAAACCTGTGGTCACGTGTGTGTACAGCAAATATATTTGACTGCCCCCTCCCCCTCCCCCGGGAAAATATGTTGTCCTCATTGTGAATGCTTTTTTTTCAAAAGCATATATTTCAGAATGGCAGTAATCCCTAGATTTGTTCTACATTAAGTACATGTAGGCAATACTTTTTTGAAAAAGTTGAAGATGGATATGTATTAGTTGCATAGAATGTCACCTAGGGTGAACTTCCTTAATCATGTGGAGCATTCTGAAACACACACACTGGAAGAATGGATGTGTCCTACCCCCTTCTTTGGCAACGTATATTAGATTTTATGGGTTATTTTTAAAGAAATGTACCTACAGGTAGCTTGAATTAGACTAGTCACTCTCATAGACTTCAATGTTTTTAACTGATGCCAATTTACAGAATTTGGGTCAATAACGAAGAAGGTCCATTGTCCTCCAATATCAGTTTTCTCCTGCCTGCCTGCTCATTGCAAACATTCTGAAATCTTAACATTAGCTTTAATAGTTATGACACAAAGCCTGATTCTTTCAAACCAACATTTATTTCTTCCATCAATTTTGACAATATTCATCATCTGTTCAAATTGTACAGTTAGTAGTATGGATATAAACGAGAACTTGCAAAAAAATTACAAGAAAGAAGGCGCGATCCCAACATGTAGTGGGTACGCCTGAATACACATTACACAAACACAATATAAAATTAATACAAGAATGGAAGAAAGGAACAGACAATTAAAGAGAGGAGTGAAGTAGAGAGAAAGAAGGGGAAGATGGGAGTAAGAGAGAGAGAAGAGGACGAGGACTGCGACATAGTAACAATTGAGTTGTATGACATGCATTAATAATACAATGGCAAGATATACAGTGGAGAGTACAATGTGGAAATATTTCACTGTCATCCTTACAAAATGATACTGAAACAGGTTCGGATAGTAATTGAACATAATAATCAAGTCAAGGCATTGGAAAGGATATCCATCACATGGATACAAAGATTGTTTGATGCAAATCAAACCCAACACTTATTTCAAATAGGCATTTCTTTCAATGAATAACATTTAAAAGAATGTTCATGACCAAAATGTTCCTTTATGAGCTTATTCTCTTTAAGTCCAATATTCTAGTATGTATATAACCTTTGAAATGATATGTTAAAAATATTTCTAGTATAATATAGCGCACTTATACTGTTGTCCCTAAAATGCATCAAATTCACTTTTATGCCTCTGCCCACCGTAGGTGGTGCCGGAGGCATTTATGTTTTCGGGTTGTCCTTCCGTCCGTCCGTCCGTCCGTCCGCCCTGCATTCTTGTTCTAGCGATAACTCAAGAACCACATGAGGTATGAACTTCAAACTTGGTGCTAGTATGTATCACCATAGGAAGACGATCTGATTAGATTTGGGGGTATGCAGGTCAAAGGTCAAGGTCACAGAGGCCATTTTTCTGAAATTTCAGTTGTTAGCCTCGTTCTAGCGATAACTCAAGAACCACAAGAGGTATGAACTTCAAACTTGTTGATTAGATTTGGGGGTATTGTAGGTCCAAAGGTCAAGGTCGCAGAGGCCATTTTCTGAAATTTACAGTTGTTAGACTAGTTCTAGCATAACTCAAGTAAAGAAGCCATTTGAGGTATGAACTTTTACTTAGTGGTAGTATGTATTCACCATAGGAAGATATCTGAATAGATTTTGTGATACATAGGTCAAAGGTCAAAGTCATAGAGGTCAATTCTGAAATTGCAGGTTTTAGCCTTAACGTGATACATGTATCTCAAGAACCATTTGATCCATTAACTTCAAACTTGGAACTAGTATGCATCACCATAATGAGACAAACTGATCAGCTTTTTGTTCACGTAGGTCAAAGGTGACAGGTCATAGAGGTCATTATACAGATGTATGTGAAATTAATGTGTTTTTTACCTTTTTTATCACAATATCTCAACTATTTTGTATTCATGAGTAGGAGGAGATAAAGTGATCAGACTTTTGGGTTATAAGGTGTATTAAGGTCTAATGTCAAAGAGGTCAATTAACATGTAATTAGAGGTTTTTTATTCTGGTTTACCTTTGTTATCACCATATCTCAACTATTTTGTATTCATGACTAGGAGGAGATACACTGTACATGTAAAGTGATCAGACTTTTGGGTTATAAGGTGTAAAGTCAAAGAGGTCAATTAACATGTAATTAGAGGCTTTTTTATTCTGGTTTTATCTACATGTATTTTACCAGTCTCTATAATGATATCTGTAGAATTTGCATCTTGACTACTTTTTAGTGGTAAAAAAACATTTTTCAGTAACTGCCCTCTAAATTTATGGGCGTGGTCCCGAAGAAATCATTACATTTATAAATAGGACATATTCTAAGCTTTTAAATGGTATGAAATGCTTCTTAGTAGAATATATTTTTAGAAATTAATTCATTATTAACATTTTGTCCCCATTTTCATGGCATGGCATATAAATACAATTGCTCAACATTTCACTTTGCTTGATATCATTACTAAACCTAAAAGTATGATAATGGCAGCTGTATAATCCTTGTCATGGATATTTTTTCAAGCATGCAATACTGTATAAGTATAAAAAGATAGGGTGATTAATTGATTAGACGAATCAGTAACATGAACACAGTTTTAAAGAAATCAACATGAATTTTAGATATATTTCTGATCTGGCAAAGGCGGAGGCATACATTTCGACTGCGCGCAGTCGAGAATTCATCTGGTTTAGTTTTATGGTTGAATGATTAACATATCAAAATAAAGGAGAACAATAAAAGCCTTTAAATGCTATACTTTGGCTTCGTCAATTTTTTTTCTGATTGGAGCTTAACATGTGTTTCATTCTTTTTACCTATTCTATATCAAAGATCAAATTCATGAGTGTTTCCTGTCAAGTGATCACCTTTAGAGTGCAGTGTACATTAACACAGAAAAGTGTGGACAGCCATATAAAAACTACCCAAATTAAACAGCAAATCATCAGTCCCAATGTTCTAAATCTTGCTTTGGATATGGTCATGAAATGAGACCCAAATTAGCAACAGTGCATTGTACCATTTGAATGGATTGTACAGACTATGTGATGCAGCTCATGAAACTTGAATCATGCATACATTTTGGTCTATACAAAGTTGGGAATAAGCTGAACTTTTGTATTTTTTGTAGTACATTCAATCCTTTGGTCCTGCTTAGTTTTTGTTTTGTGTTGAATAAGAGAAATAACACTGATTTTCCTTGAGAGACATATTCACTTTCAAAAATGTGATTATGTTACAGTTATTCAATAATAGCTGATACCCTTGCAATTCTGAAATACGGTAAATGAATATCCAACTGTAAGAACACTGCCGCTATTTCTAAGTTGAAATTGGCTTATGCATATAAATTTGTCAGTAATAATTGTTCAAACAAACAGCATTATCATCAACAATGTCACTTATACACCTGTATTACATGTAGACCTCTAATCATAAATATTGATTCATCACCTTTTTATAATTTTTCATAATTATTTTTCTATGTGATTGGGTATGTCTGATAGAATGATCATAGGAAGATCAACATTATTTGCACAGCTTGATACTCACTATAATTTGAAACATTTCTTTATCTTTGAAATGCCTCTTGCAAAAGTTGATGTAAAGATATTTTTATATCTTTCACCCCTGTGAAAATTGATTTCTTGGGAGTTTTTTCATAGCAGAAGTGATCTGAAGTATTTTTCAATAATGAGGTGTAGCAATCTACTTACATGCTATAAGAGTATGTTCTTCACTGTGCTGAATTGAAAGTGTATCATCTTCATTTGTAAATACAAGTCAAAATTCACGTGTGATTAGTGTGATTTGTTAGAATATTAATATTTTTAATAAATCCTAAAATGCACAATTTTATTTTCCAGATGGGCATGCAGGTATACACGTAGTGACTATCAACACAAATGAACAAGATGACTGCCAAGCTGAAGAAGGTACTGCAGGTGTACTCCATGTTTGTAGATCAAGATCATCCAGTACATCAACACTTACAGCAAAGCCATGAGGTACATGTATGTACAGAAATAAAACTTGCCTCATCCACATTGAAATTGAAGAGAATTGCATGCAATTTAATATATTCAGTGCAAACAGAGAATTTGATAAAGCAATGTGAACTTTTCCACATGTTAGTAAGCCAATACAGTGTACCTAATTGAGGTACACACAATAATTCAGATTGATTATATAATGAGGACCTTGGGACCATGAAAATTACCTTGTTATATCAGGGTTAAAAAACAAAATGACATAAAGACTTCGGACCAGCAAAATTGTTATATCAGAGCTCTTTATACCGAGTTTCCACTATAATATCAACGCAAATTCAAGGAATGTCTCATTACTAGCAACATTTATATTTCTTTTTCATGATGATATGTAGTTTTGGCTTCATCTATATTCCTTGCTAAAGCTCTTAAGACTTTTTATTGTTTCATTCAAAAGGGACCAATTTGATAAAGGATTTTAGACTACAGTAAAGGGCTGGTCACATTTGTCTGATAACGATAATGATAACGAAGTTTTCAATTAATGGTACATGTACAAAGTACACCTACATGTACTATAATGCATACGCGTGAGTTTGCTCGTTTCTATTGAT